>VZTH01000072.1:79344-157280 GCA_013397815.1 Aleadryas rufinucha
GGAGGTAAGGGCGGGCAAGGGAGACAGTGTCTGTGTGTCCCCACACGGGTGTGTGTCCGTGCGTACATGTTTGCGCACACGTGTGTCTGTGCGTGGGGGGAGTGCGGGTGCCCGTGTCCACGTGTGTGCCGGCGAGCGCGCCGGGGTGCGGGGGTGCCGCTGCGGGATGTCGCTTCTCATGCTCACCCGTGAGTGCTGCCGTGCCCCGCCGCCCTCCCAGGAGGATGCGGGAAGGCCTGGGCAGCCTTCCGCCGACTTCCGAACCCAGCGCACCCTGCTGCTCCCCCGGGCTGCGTGGAACCCGCACGCGGTGCGGGAGCGGGGCCGAGTCCGTGCTAACCCGGCCCGCCGCTCCGTTAGAGCCGAGCCGCCAGCCCGGCGGCCACCGCTGCTCCCGCTCCTCCGCTCCCGGAGTCCTCCTCGGGTGCTCCCGAATCTTCCCCGCTCCGGGAAGGAAAAGCAGCACGGGGCGAGCCCCGAAACAGCCCCGGTCAGAGCGGGGTGTCCGCAGTATATTCTGAAGGAGGAACGGGCCGGGGGTCTGCCGCCCCGGCGCTCCCGGGAAGAGCGAAGCGCCGGCCGGGAGCGCGGGGAATGGTTCCAGCGGCACTCGGAGCGGCCGCTGCCGTTTCCGCAGCAGCGATCGCAGCGTTGCCGCGGGTCCCCAGCGCCGGGCTGTCACTCGGAGCGGCCCCGGAGCACCCACTGGGGACACCGGCCCCGTCCTGTCCCGTGCCGCGGGTGCGTGGGGCGGCAGCGCCGGCCGCAGGGGACACGCAGGAGGGGCCTCCCACGCCGGAGGAGCGCTTTCTCATGTTGTTGTTATTAGGGGATGGTGAGAGAGAACTTTTTTATATTTAACCTTCCTACCCATGCAGGGAACAAAGATAAAATCCGATTAAAAACAACAAAAAAAAGGCAGCATTGAAAGGGAAAAAAACCCCACGACGTGAATTTAACCCGAATCCTCCTGCCAGGTTTTGTGATTCATAGCTTTAAGTACAGGAAGGTCGCTGCTTGGGCTTTTTCCTCTTTCGATGGAAAGAGGTTTTTTTTCTCTTTCCTGGGGCTGTGTGAGCATCCCGGGAGCTGTGGGCAGCTGCCGCCAGAGACCAGGATATGGTGGCTGAGGGTCTGCAAGGCCCTTCTCGTGCATCCACTGAGTTCACATTATGTCTTTTTATGTATAAAAATAAGCCTAAAAGCTTTCTGAGAGAAGGGTGGTAGTGAACAGAGTCCCATGAATTTTCCTGAGCACAGCTAGCTGGCAGCGCCATTCCTGCTAACAGGTGTGCATGTATATAGTTATATATAGATACTAAATATATATATATAAATATATGTAGATATATGTTTGTGTATTTTTATATATTTACATATATATAGACATATATGGCTGTGTATATTATATCTAAATAAAATATAGGCCATGTGTATATATTTATTTTTATACATATATATGTGTATATAATAGATTTTTGCATATACATGTAGTCATTTCTAATGGCCAGAAAAGCTTTTCCAAGAGTTCTATAAATACCTTATCAAGAAATGTCTGAGTGGTGAGGGCAGGGAATATTGAGTGGGCAGGAGCCCATAATAAAACCCTCTCTGGGGCTGTGCTGGGTGCACGCTATGGCCCTGCATGGAGAGTCCGTGTCCTGCCCAGCCTTCCTCATCCCCAGCCATGACTGGAGCGGTGGTGTGAAGGGATGAATTCAGGGAGGCCGGTTTTAGGTTGTTAAATAGGGAAGGTATGTGCCCCACAGTGTTGCCAGGGCTGAGCCTCCCAGTTTCCCCAGGCTGTTTGGGGCCAATGGGATACCCCAATCACCTGCATGTCCATTCTCCTCTGTCCTGATGTCCATTGCTCCCCTTTTCTCTCTGTCAGCATTTGGCAGGGGGAACTTTGCTTTCCCTCTTCTTTTGGAAAGCACTCAGCTGCTGGAGGAGGGCAGCTTCAATCTAAACTGGCACGTGTTGCCTCTGCTAAGTCCAAATATCTGCAGGATTGGTGACAGGCGTGAGGGCAGTTTCCAAGTCCTGGCCTCCCACAATGATCTGGACCAAACCCTCTGCACATTAGTCCATGGTTGGAGGGATGGATGCACAGGTACAGCTCTGGTGCTCCTTGTGAGAGCTCCTCTGTGAGGAAACGCCAGCGCAGGTACTGCTCTGGTGCTCCTTGCGAGAGCTCCTCTGTGAGGAAACGCCAGCACAGAGCCAAAGGCTTTGCATTTCTCCAGTGTAGAGACACCTAAGGGGGTTGGAAGGGATCCCAGCTGCAGCCCAGAGAGGGTCAGCCACAACCAGACTCTGTGCACACGGGTGTTTCAGGATTATGCGGAGATGTTGCTGCTGACCATTGCAGCTTTCCTTCAGGAACTGAAAGCCTGAGTCCACAGTGCCTTTTTTTCTCACTGATAGGTATGTAACTCGCTTTAAAGGCCAGATCTGGTATAAATGTTATTTGGTGCTAAGGCAGGAGTGTGTGCCCTTGTGCAGCCTCCTTGTCCTGGAAACCATTAGGAGGACAGCTGCATACTTGGATTTTCACACACAGACTATCTGCTAATGTAATAGTCCCAGTGGAAAGTTTAGTGCTTGGGAATATTTTGTGGATTTGAGAAAAATCCCAGGAGAATTTTTGGTTTCATACAGCAATTGCTTTTTGGCAGCTTTGGAATAGATGTAATCTGGTTCCCATTTGTGTCCTGAATATTTAAATGGAACAGCCTGCCTTCCACTCAGGGCAGAAGTAGAAATAGATGGAAGTAGAAGATAATAGTAACAAGAAAAACATTACCTCTAAAAAAAAAAAATTCTTAGGGCAACTTTTCTGTTCAAGTGTTGCATTTAGGAAATGTGTATGTCCATTCTTGGTCCTTTTAGTGGCTTTTTCAGTAGGTGAGATGCTGCTGTGGGTGTAAATTTGAAGTAAATCTGTAGAAGTTGGTGAAATTGCTCCAGGTTTGCATTGGTGCATGTGAGAGCAGAGGTTGGCCACACAGTAAGGTGTATCCCATTAGCAGCAGGCGGTCCTGCAGCATTTGCTGGCTTTCAGTGGTCCTATCGAGCTCGAGTATGTCCCACCATGGTGTGTGGATATGGTTTTCCTGATGCATGTCTGTCCCACATCTTGAAGATGTAGCATGTCATTTTCGTGCAAACCAGGCAATGACAGCCAGCACGTGTCAAGGCAGCACCAGCTGACAAATGGGGTGATCTACAGGGGAATGCCACATCTTAAGGAAACATAGCATGGGGTTAAATAATTGAGCAGCACTTGGGATTATCTGCTCTGACCATACTGGCTAACACAAATATAAATGTGTTTTAGAAAACGGTAACTCCAGTGATCAAGTCTCAGGCTGGAAAATAATGACATGGTAATTTAATTTAACAAATGATTTAATGAATTAAAATGCTTTTAGTGAAATTCTTCCCCATGATGGCTTCCTGGGATGGACAGAGGGTCCCTGCCAGTGACATATCTTGCCCTCTGGGATGTGTCCCTCTGTTTGTGACCAGCACCGTTTTGGGGCTGGTTTTGATACGATGGCTCCACACCAGTGGCTGTTGCTGTGATTTTCCCTGTTCTAAATCTGAGCTGAGCCATCTGGGAGCAAGAACTACAAGTGCTATCTTGTTAGCACTTCTACGTATAACACCTTTATTAAATTTCTGCATTTTAAAAGTAGCTGAATATAAATTGCTTGTAATGATTTAATAATGGAAGGGTCATAATTGTAATATATATTCTGGTGGAAAGAAGGTTTAATTTCTTTTTGCTTTAAGTTACAAAACTTAAGAATTGTGCGAAGACTCTGCTTAGTGTAGGGTTATCACAAGCAGTTCTTCACACAGATCAAGTAAAGAACTGTGGATCCTTAGGATGGTTTGTTGCTTGTGTTAAAAAAATGGAAAAACTCTAGAAATCCATACGATAGAGTTCAATGCCCGCCTTTTCAGTTAGAGAGTACTGTACAGCCTTTGTACTATTTTTGTTCTGTCCTTATCCCAGGCTCCTTTGTATGCTGCAAGTTTGTGGGAATGACTCAGGGAGAAAGCTATTTAACCTAAAGGACAGCACTGGCAAAAAAAAAGAAGAGATGGATAAAGAGCAATGTCCGTGACTGTGAGTGGGAAGGAACCAAAAGGAATATTTGTGTGTATCTGAGGAAGAGAGATCCCGAAACCTCCTCCAAATGGGAAAAAAAATCCTCTTCTTCTAGATGCTGTTTGTTCAGTTTAAGAAGGGAATTTTAAAATATAGTTGCTTGAAGTAACAAGGAACTTAAGACTGAATGATCCACAGACCTAGGTCCTATTTCACTTCTGGTTAATTAATGGAAGGGCTTAAATATCGAAGTGACACGGGTCGTGCCAGTGCTTTTCTGTAACGTGATCATTTTTAAAGGCAGTAAGTACAGCAAAATTTATCATGGCTCTAACTCCTGCTCTACAAGTGTCTTGTCTGTATGTTGTAGCTGATTGATGATTTTTCTTTTTCCCCCAGTGGAAGAAAATTTCCTTCCCTAAGAATTTATGTGATGGATTTTTATCTTGGAGGTTTTTTTATTGCTTGGAAATCAGAATTTATAGTGTAGTGAAAATGTCTGCAGACAGTTGCTGTGCTGACAAGTGGTGTGGCTGTAGCAGAAGTGTTGTCTCACTCGCGAGCTCCATGTCAGCCTTTGTATTTCACTCTTTTATCGGGAGTTTCTTCCCCTACTTTCAGCTCTGAATAATACTTATCCTTTCATCTCAGAGCAGCAATGCTGACAGGAGTCATCATTGTGCCACTGGCACTTTGATCAAAGCAGGAGTTTCAATTATTGATTCAATTCTTCGAATAAATTTGGGCTGGCTGTATATTCTAGACTCAGTGTTACAGCTGCAAAGGCAAATGTATAGCTTGTAGTATAGAGAGACCTTAAAAATGCACATATTTGTGCAAAGCCTAGCGCAGCTGCCTCAGCAATATGCATCTCTTCCTCCATGGGGTTAATGCCCAGGTAACTGTTTGGCACCTGGAGGTGTGATGATAATTCTCTGCCTCTATCCTGCCTCTCCTCTGGGGTGACCCTGGGATGGGAGGGAAAACCAGCGTGTTACTCTAGCATTATAAAACCTCTCACCATCTGAGATGAAAGAGTGGTGACGGGCACTGTTTGCCCCTACACGCCAGCACACCTGATTTCCATTGGGAAGGCGGAGAAGTGCGGCCATCCAAGGGGATCTCCCAGGTAGGCAGGCTTGGCTCCACTCTTTCCTGTATCCATCTGATCTCATGCCAGGTTTGGGAGCTGCTTTCAAAGCACATTTGCTTTGCTTTTCTCATAGGTTTTTTCCTCCCCTACTTTGCTTTTTGCTGAGGGGAAGCATATATGAAAATAAGCATGTGAGGCTGAAGTTTTGTGGAGAATGCTCATCCTTGACGGCAGTTAAATTTGGATGTGTTACCACGATTCTTTGGGAGACAGAGTTCGGCTGCCTTCATCACCTATTCCCATTAGTCTTGCTCGTGCTTTCTTGGACAATGCACTTTCTAGAGAGTGAAATGACAGTACCAAGGAGGGGTGACTCCAGAAACTCTTCTTGAGCAAGGGAATAGCCCAACGTGGATCCTGGAGCTGATACTGGGATGAGGATTTCTTTCCCCAGAGCGGTGAGTTGCGGAGGCGTAGCTCGGTGTGATAATCCTGCCAGGCACAGGGGTGCAGCTTCTCCCGGCTTTCATGTGGGAAATGAGAGGTGCTGCTTGCTCACATCTGGTGTGCATTATCTGTGTTGGATTTCTGTCCTGCAAGATATTGCTCTGCTCCTGTGAAAATAATATTAGTGATGCTCGTTCAGTCCTTGCAGGGCTTGGGAGCCCTGGCAGCAGATGTGAAGTTCACAAGCAGAATTATGGGGTGTGAGGATGAGTCAGCCACCCCAGAAGTGACTTGGAAGACTTGTGCATTGACTGGGGAGCTGCTGATGGAAAACGATCACCAGTGGCTGTCTCAGCCCCTGCACTTCGTTGGAGCTGTGGCTGCAAAAGAATCCCAGCGCTGCTGAAGGAGAGCCGCTGGAGGTACCAAAAGCATCCCTTGTGACATTGTTAGGAGTCCAATTTTTTATATGTAAACCAAGAAGCAAGACACATGAGTTATTTTTTTCTGTGCCAAAGGAAACTCAAATCTTCCTCCCAGCTCTGGGAGAGTGGCATGGCTATGTGGCTGGGGTATGGTAATCCCTGCTCTCTCGACTGTGCCACTGCTTAGGAGAGAAAGTAGGGTTCATGGGCCAGGATGCACATGGAGGGGTGTCCAGCCTCAACAGAGGGTCCCTGTGACCCACTGCAGGAACTGATTGGTCCACCCTGGGCAATTCATGGCACAGCCTTTGTGCAGCCCCTGGGACCTTGGAGTGCTTTATTGTCCTTTTGTTATTCCCCTTAAATAGTTCTCCTCCTTTTTTGACCTGAGATTTTTATGCAGCAGCACGGCAGAGAAAATATTTTAAATGTGGAATAAGGTATTTATGCTCCTTTTTGGCACGGCTATGATACAGAAGGACAGATGTGGGCTTGGAAACAATGTAATTTTTGTTCTGTCATTTTTGGACTTCCCTTACATACTGTGGCAGGGTTTATAGGAAAGTGTAAAGCTGCCTTACTTACTTTTTAATTTCAGATGATTGTTTTGGATGATATTTGAAACACCTCAGTTTCTTTTGAACTACTCAGTCAGTAGGGTACAGATTAAAAGAGGATTTTTTGGAGGTTAACTCTGTGGTTTTGTTTGGCTGGGTGGCTTTTGGGTGGTAGAGGAGGAGTCATATATGCCAGCAGCATGGGCTGTGCCATGGGCAGCCACATTATGTTACCTGTGTGGGCAGTGGGATGTGATCCACAAACTCATTACGTCGGCTCTGCCTTGAGGTGTTGCCTCTAAATAGCAGCAAGCTGTGTTTTCACAACTGGCATCTTTTGGTGTTTTACTGAAGATGAGAGTAGTAGTACAGTTTGGCTGTAAGAAAACCATCTTCTCTGACTGTTTTTGTAAATTTGTTTCTTGGGGATGCTGTTATTGCTCTAAAAACATGGCTTTCCTCTCATGTCACAGCAATGAGCTTCCTATGTGGTTTGCTTTAGATCCTTTTCAAAACCAGACTGAAACCACATCAGAAAGAGGAAATATTTAAGTGTTGCTCCACTGTCTCTGGGTCCTGGCTGACTGTCTGGTGTTAATCTTAGCAACTGATTCATTTAAATGGCTCTGAATCTTCAAATTAATTGCACTGCTGTGCAGTAACCTCCAGGATAATGTGTCTGCTTCTGTACAGTGGAATGCATGCTTATCTAAAAGAAAAGGAAAACAAATGAATTGGTGTCAGGCAGTCACTTAGATACAGGAGAGTCGGTAGAGATGCAGAAATGAAGGCCTGGAGCAGCTACCCAATTTAGCAAGGACTGAACTGGGCCAGAAATATGGTCATGTCTTACACAGCTGGCTGTAAGAGACATTAGATATATGGCAATTGAAGGCGTGATGTCTATGGACTGGGCTGCATCCTGGCATTCTGGGGCTGAGGGGGCTGGGCTGCCTTTGGAGGGGGAGAGGAGAGGGCAGAGCACAGCTGGCAGCTGCCTGCAGGCACCTACAGACATCATGAGGTCGGTTCTTCTTGGCAGTGGCTGTCACAAAACATGGGGCAGCAGCTGCAGCAGCTGTGGTTTGTTGTTTGTCTGGGCTAGATATGGGTGAAAAGCCGTTCCCCAGGGACACGTCCCTGGAGGGGTGATAATCTTCATCCTAGGTTGCCCTCAACTGGCTTCTTACTCATGGCTGCTGGGCACCACTGCTCTGGCACCAGGAATCAGTTATAGGGATGAAAATTGCTCTTTTGGTGAGCATTGTAGAGGACTGAGGAGGTCTGGGAAAGGAACAAGTGCCTGAGCATTGGATGGGTGCCTTGCACCATGTCAGAGCTGGATGTAATAAAGCCTTTCCATTCAGGGAGGGGAGCTGGGATTTGGAAGGCTCCAGTGACAGCAAGGAGGGAAAGAAAAAAGACTTGTGCTTTGCTCCAAATGGCTTGTGAGGTTCCACTAAGCTTTCAAGTGGTGCCTTATTGCCCATGATCTGGATTGTGGCTGTGTGCCAAACACTGATCTTTTGGCAACTATTTTCTGTGTTACACAAAAACTGGTTTTCTGTGTCAGTTACAGCTGACATTTTATTAGAACCTACTGTGAATGAACAAAAAATACTGTTACATCATTTTTAACATCATAAACCATCATGACATCATTTTATGATGATAAAACATCAACATGGGTACAGCACAGTCCAGTAGTTTCTGCCTGGATTGGGGCTATTTGATTTTGACTCTTATGTAACAGAGATCAGAAACTGAGCAGTTTGGCAGATGCTGGTATTTACCAGTCCTGATTTTAGTAGAATATTGCTCTGCCACGACTATCAAGGACAAGTGCTTAGGTGAGAATTTCTGCTCCTGTTAAAGAAAAAAACCATGTCTTTGTTCTCAATCTTGTAAAATTTGAAACCATGACCCAAGGGTGCCTACAGACTCGAAATGCAGAAGGCAAGGGTACAGTTTTACTAACAGTTTATTTCTTTTGAATTCTCTTTGGTGAGTGGTGCGGCCAAGCCAGTATCTGCTGGCTGTCCAGGTTGCCTGTAATGCTTGAAGCTGCTTGTCTTCTTCCTTGGGTGTGCAGGTTTTCTTTGTTTCACCCCAAACTACTTTTTTTTCATAAAACAAGCTTGGGTTTGAAATGCACTGGTTTCGTACAGGATTCCAGATTCCAAGGCAGGACTGTGTGTGTGGAGGAGCAATGATGGGTGTCTTTAATCCTATTCTCTACCAGAATAGGCCAATAATTTTGGAAATTAGTGTACTTGAGATTTTTCTTGGGTCTGTGTCAGCATCAGCACAATTTACAGACCAGTCTCCTATGCTTATTTTCACAGACATATATGGCTTAGATCTACTCAAGCAAGCAATCTTTCCCTCTTGCTCTCTAAATATAGATAACTGCCATACACATTCATGCATAATATGAATGGTAAAGTGATGAATTCATTAACATTTTGCAGAAATGCCTATTTCCTCTCCTCTTGGCACAGAAGAAAATAGTATCTTCGTGCCTGTAGAAAAGACAGGCTGGATCCTACCCCCTTGTTATCCCCCTGCTGCCTTGCTCCATGCAGTTGCATGGGGTTAGCAATGACCTGTGTAATATATGCAGAGAGCACACAGTTAGCTGAGCACAAACCAAGCAGTCAGGATTAATAAATCCAGGTCATTTGTGGATGACTGTTTCTCCTGTAGAGCGGGGTGCTGCCGATCCCCGTGCTTGTGGGCTTCCTGCCCCACAGGGATGGATGGCTGCATCACCAGTGCCACTTTGAGCACTCCACCTCCTGCTCAAGCAAGTCCTTGGCAGTGGCTAGTGCTAGAGGTTGATGACCATTCCCTTAGCCTAACGCCTGTGTCAACCAGTGGGGTGAGTGGAGAGTGAGGCTGCTGTGTCCCTGCTGTGCCAGGGTACTTGCATCCGGGAGATGCTAATTTCCAAGGTTTGAACCTCAAAGAGCCTCTCTTTACAAAAATGAGTAAGTTCTCAGAAAAATGAGAAAGTAAAAAATAATGAAATCATAAAACAGACCAGAGAAGGGATCTCAGCAGATCATCTGGTCTAACCTTTTGAGGGAAGGAGACAATTTAGATGAGATTATCTAGGACAGTGTCTAATCGCATACTGAAAACCTCCAGTGAAGGGGAGTCTGCCACATCCCTGGGGAGGTTGTTCAGTGAATGATGGTTTTCACTGTAAAAAGTTTCATCCTTATGTCAAGATAAAACATCTCTTAGTGCAACCTGTGCTTGCTGCCCCTTCTCACTGTAGCTCCTTGTGAAGAGAGAGCCTCTTTCCTCTCTGTAGCCTCCCTTTAAATACTGCAAGACTGTAATGAGAGCTCCCTCACAGCCTTCTCTTCTCCACGGAGAAAGGACCTAACTCCTTCAGCCTTTCCTCACAGAACGGGTTCTACAGCCCCCTGATGATCTTTGTGGCCTGTACAGTCTGTATCTTTCTTGAATTGTAGAGTTATGCCAATGTCATTTGTGGCTTGAAACACAGAGTCAAGCCAATGTCATTCCTGGCTTAACACTGCTGTGATGCATTTTGTATCCGTTTGTTAAAACAAGTACCCCTGAGAACAGATTTAGGATGAGCCTTGTTTGCCAAGTTGCAAGCAGAAAAGGCCTGAATGCTGTGTAAGTGCTGCTCAGCAGTGACTAAAACATCCCTGTGTTATCAACAGTGTTTCCAGCACAAATCCAAAACACAGCCCCACAGTAGCTACTGAGAAGAAAATTAACTCTATCCTAGCCAAAACCAGCTCAGTCCAGCCATCAGTGTCTGTAGCATGCTGGGGCTGGAGCATGCAGCTCCTGTGCAGTTGGTCTGCCAGACTAATTCCCATGGCCCTCCAGCTACATCCGCTCCTTACCATATTAAGAACATCTGGACAAAGTGATTTATAAACTCTCTCCCTTGATAGCACTGGTTGTATTTTATGTCTCAGCCATTTTCTGTATTGCTAAACTATTACTCATGGGCAGATTTTGTGGTAAGGCCTTTCCCAGACTATAGCCCTATTTAATGTGTGGCTGTGTCCTCACCTTTCCTTCTTTTTACCCGCTCCCTTGTTCAGTTTTATGCTGGCTCTGTTGGTTTCATGTCCTGGGGCTGTGCCTTGATTTGTAAGCTTGTGACTCGACAGTGCTAGCTCTTACAAACCTTTCTTTGTACCTGGACTGAGGACCTTGTAGCCCAGGCTGGGCCAATGCATGAAACAGCACTGGTGACTTGGTGTTTTGCCTCTTGTTCCCCAGAACTAATGTGTTATTTGGGAGGTGCAGACTGAAGAGGTGGTTAGCTCACTGGCCTCAGAAGGGCTTCTCAGCACCTAGCCATGCTCAAGAAAATTTTTTTGCACTACTCTCATAAGTCATGGCTTCATATTTTGTCATTCATGAGGTTTCTTTACTGACATTCCATTCGTCTTTCTTCCAGGCTCCACATCTGTTTGCTACAAGCCTACCAGCCCAGTCCAGGTACTGGAAGACACTGGCTTTCTTTACCAGGATCATCAGTTGTTTGCTGGCAGGCATGAAGTGTCTCCGCTAACAGCTGAAGTGATCAGTGCCAAAGAAAAAACTGGTAAGTGCATGGCCACACTTCTGTATGAATCCACTGCATTTACTTCCAGGTTTTTCCCAAAGCATAGATTGAGCAGTTTAAACCATTTACAAATAATATTTACAGAGTTGGAGGCCAGCTTCTCATTCTTGGTAGAGTCAAAGTTACCTTTGACTTGTGTGTTGTGACCCACTGTTGCTTGTCACCTGTACTTGCGGAGGGTGCAGCATTTCCACTTGTCCTTCAGGAAATGGCTGCTTTTCACTGCACAGCTGGACCAATTTCCACAGCTCTTTTGCTGATGGAACAAGACCACAGGCACTGTGGAAAGCTCACTGTGGTCAATCCTTCTAGACTTCAATAATAGGCAACTTAAAGTACATCTCCCAGATATAAGGATGATAACATGACTAGCACAGAAGTGGAAATCCTGATGTATTATAAAGAACTGCCTTGACTGTGTGATGTTGGCTTTATCCCCTTTCCTCAGGCTTTTCTCAGGCGTTGTCTAACAACCTAGACTGGAGCTTTCTGGTGTGTTAGGGAGACATTATTCCTTGTCTGCAAAAATGTCCATTGTGGTGAGGCTTCAGTGTGCTGTGATAACATGGATAAAGCAGTAAGAGTTTGCTGTAGCTGCAGGGACATATAAAGCAGATGGATGCTTGGCTGTTGAGCAGACAGGTAGATGGAGATGTGTGTGTCTGTGCATCTTCCTGGCTCAAACACCATCCCAAGGAGCTGACAGGCCCTCTGAGAGGTGGTGGCCAGGCTGCAACCCCAGTGAGTGAGGCTGGCAGGCAGATAACATTGTTTCAGGGAAAGCAGGAGAGGTGTATCTCCTAGGGCAGGTGTGGAGTGAAACAGCCTGGGAATCTTCTCTCCCTCTTGAGCCCCACAATCATCTTTAAGGCTTTGCCACAGAAATGTTAGTGGAAATGACCTCTTCTCATTCTTAAGAGTCAAAGGCTTTTCTTTCCCTCTGGCATCTGGGTTGTATGTAAGCTATCCCACAGCATGTGCAGTAACTGATGAAACCTCAGGGAAATGACCAGACCTCAAGAGAAAGTTTGTTTTTAAACTGCTTTCAAATGCCAAAAATCAATTGTAAGTCCTGACAAACTCCTCTGAGAATTGGAAACAGCAGGAGAGAGAAAGTTGCCAAGAATGACCTCAAAAAACCGAACTGCAGACAGCACCTCCTTCTTACCTAGGGACATTGGAAGACTCTTCTCACTTTTGTCTGCACTGGAGTCTTTCAGGAACATTCCTCTGAGCTCAGACAGTATTCAGATAGACATCTTACAGCACTTTTGGTATGGGTGTGGAAGGAGGGCTCCAGGAGGGAGGGATTCCAAACCTCTCAGCCATGGTTATATCATAGAATATGCTGAATTGAAAGGGACCCATTGGGATCATCAAGTCCAACTCCTGGCCCTACACAGGACACCCCAAGAATAACGCCATGTGCCTGAGAGCATTGTCCAAATGCTTCTAGATGCTTAGCTCTAGGCAAGCTCCTTTGCATATACAGTGCAAATTTGGTGCCATTGACTCTGAATGACTTCAGTAGCCTGTGTTAGGGTTGTGTAGCTAATCTGTCTGTGGTTTTTTGTTTTTTTTTTTACATGCTGGCATTACATCTATGACCATAATGCCTTCCTTGTGTTGACCCAGCAAAATTACAACCATTAGTATTGACTCCCTTAGAAATAGCGTTATCAGCTAGAAGGGAAATTGCATTTTTAGAGGAAGATGCCACAGCACAGATTATTCTCAGACCTTTAGGACCATTTTATTTTCAGTTCCATTTCACAGTTTTTCTCTGACACATTTTACATTTTATTTTGTCATGGCACACAGTACACCTATGACTTTGGCCATCCAAAATACACCAGTTGGTATTGCCATGCAGGCTGCCTCTGTAAGTTGGGCAAGCCATCTCCAGAGAGAGGTCAAACACTGGAACAGGCTTCCTAGAGAGGCAGTCAATGCCCCAAGCCTGTCAGTGTTTAAAGAGGCATTTGAACAATGCCCTTAATAAGATACTTTAACTTTTGCTGAGCCTTGAATTGGTCAGGTAGTGGGATGAGATAATCTTTGTAGGTCCCCATCCCATCCCATCCCATCCCATCCCATCCCATCCCATCCCATCCCATCCCATCCCATCCCATCCCTTTAAAAAAATACCAAATTTCCCTGTGACATGGAGTGTCCCTTGTTGACTTAGAGGGGAGTTCAGAGCTATGCGTATGGGATGCGTGGAATATTGTGGAGGGGAAGGCGAGGAAGGGGACTGGAATGTGTTCCTAGGGGTCACTGCAAACAGAATTAGGGTTTAGGGGTGGGGGATGAACAGGGAGCAGTGCTCCACCTCCTTTGTTGGCTTCCAACCATGTCCCCTATGCTGCCAGGGGAACCCTGGCAGGGCACTGCCCATGGGGTGCATCCTGGGCACAGGGTCACAATTGTGGGATGCAGGAAGGGAAGAAAGAGCAGGGGGAATTAGACCTTCTGGACAGCAGAGCTAATGGCCACCTCTCTCTCCTGCCCAGCCGAGGAGACCCTCTGCACCCTGCGCCCACCCAACTTCCGCCGTGTGCCAGAGGCGGAGATGCGAGGGGCGGAGGAGGTGGCAGCCGGCACTGTCCTGCAGCGCCTGATCCAGGAGCGGCTGAGGTATGGCAACCCCAGCGAGAACATGAACCTGCTGGCCATACAGCACCAGGCGACGGGCAGCGCCGGCCCCTCCAACAGCACTGCCAGCACTCTCTCTTCCGCAGAAAACCTTGCTCCCGAAGACCTGCCAATGGTCCAGCCGTCAGGGCGGCAGGAACCACAGGGGCAGGAGCACCAGGGGGACGGTGCTGCCATGGAGAAGCAGCCCCGGGCCCCACAGCCCCCGCACAGCACCGAGGAGCTCCCCACCTATGAGGAGGCCAAGGCCCAGTCTCAGTTCTTCCGTGGCCAGCCCGCACCACCAGCCACCGCTGCCACACCGGGTTTTTATGGCTCTTCCAGCCAGAAGTCCAGGACGGAGGGGAGGCCGACAGTGAACAGGGCTAACAGCGGGCAGGCGCATAAGGATGAGGCGCTGAAGGAGCTGAAGCAGGGCCACGTCCGCTCGCTGAGCGAGAGGATCATGCAGCTCTCACTGGAGAGGAATGGGGCCAAGCAGCACCCCCCAGCCCCAGGAGGTGGGAAGGGTTTCAAGGCAGCCCCACAACCCAGCAAGGCCACAGACCCGCGGGGTCCGCCGCCAGAGTACCCCTACAAAAGCAAGGCAGCAGCCCCAGGCAGCAAGGCACAGGAGCACGGGGTCTTCTACGGCGAGCAGCCAGCACAAGATGTCCTCAAGGCTGCCTACACCACACCCCAGCCCGCCCGGGCAGAGCTGGCTCTCGTCCGCTACCAGCCACCCCCAGAGTACGGGGTCAGCAGGTAATGGCCATTGGGGGTGGGTCTGCAGGGCCACCTGGTCCTGACCTCGTTGGAAGAGCTGGTGTCTGTGGGGCTTGGGCCTCATGTAGACACGGCCACAGTGAGCTGTAGCTCCAGGCACACAGTGGGGACATAACATCCTGTGGACAGGATGGCAGGCCTGGCTGGTGGAGGCACCTGCATCTCCCTGAGGACTCTATACAGCTTATGTGCCACTTACGTGCTACTTAAATCTTCCCACAGAGCTCACATGGGGCTTTCACGGTACTGGGCCTCTCATGCCAGGCCTCCCTGTGAGCACAGGTTCATTCCAAGCACATTAAAAATAATCCAATGTTTGCAGGCTCTGGAGTGATCCCTGTGAGTGGTGTAGGTTCTGCCTTAGAGGTGAGGTGGTGTGTTAAGGGCTCCTTTTCCTTTCTGTACCTAAATGCAAGTGTATCTCTGTCTCATCCCTGTCTCTTTGACCTCTCAGACAGTTATTTTGCTGGGTTTGGAAGTCTGAAGTTGTTTGGTGTGAATGTGAGCAGTTTCCATGTTGCAAGCTGCCTCATTGGGTCTTTACTGATCCCAGAATCCCCAAAGGTTTTGTTGGCATCACCTTAAGTTGCACACAGTTACTTTACCACAGCACAGGCACAAAGAAAAGGTGGTGCAACTGACCTGACTCTCTCTGTCCAAAATGTGTAAGGCATGAAATGCAGGAGGGAATGCTCTGCTTTTCCACATTTGCAGAAAGGAAGGGTTTTGTGTCAAGACAGGTAGAAACTTGGACTGTAGGTTCAATGACATCTGCACAGTGGCTGTGACAAGCTGCGGGCCTGTGCTGAGTCTTTCTCCAGCTACATGTATGGTCACTGTGTGGAGTTTATGCAATTTTTTCAGAGCAAGATGGTATTTTTAAGACCTCAGCAAAAATGTCTGTTTATGCAAAGAAAGACCTATATGAATGTGAGGGCAACTGGGGCCATGCATTCCTGCAGTTGTTTGTGGTGCTAACAAATGTCTCCGGCACCAAGCAGATTCATCCCCACAGAAGAAGAGCTGGTTTGGGTATTTTTATCACTCTTGGAAAATGCTGGTTCAATAGCCATAGAGTGTTCTGAGTCTGCAAGTGAGTGGAGCTGGGTGCTGCATGCACTGCTTCAGCTAACTGGGAACGGCAGTGGTGTCGAGTGGAAAACCCTTTGGGGCCACTTCCAGAGCTTTTCCCAGTTGCCTGATCAGCAAGGTTAATGCTGAGAAACCCCTTGATTCGGTGCAGATTTCTGTGCCAGTCCTCAGTAAAGGCTGGATCATCCCAGCAGCTGTGGGGAGAAATCCACTGGCTCGTGATGGTGGTCACTGCTCATTCCTGGCAAGGCAGCGTAGTTTACCCCCAAATCACACTGCAGGGGGGATGTCTGCTACCCCTATGTGCTGTTTTCTTTGCGTGATACTGGAGAAATCTCCCTCCTGTCAGGTACAGGGACACCACGGGGAGGGATATGTGGTGCAGCAGAGGACTGGCAGGGTGACAGAGCAGAGCTGCTATGTTTTGCATACTTACGAAGTCTTCAGTGGTATCTTTCTTGCAACTCAACAAGGGCCTTAATACTTCTCAGTCCACATATATCCCTGCTGGCTATGCCAGCAAACTTGTACAGATGTAGGTTAGGAGGTTGGCATGGCTGGGGGTTGTTTCACCAAAGCTAAGTTTGCTCTAAGGTGTATGGTGTCTCTTGTGCTTTATTTAAGGCAGTTCTGGGTCCTGATGTGCAGATGGTTATTTTCAGGTCCTTCTTGGCTCCCGTCACATGATGCTTGGATTTTGGGGAAGTTTCCTGTCAGTGAATGGGGGAACATTTGGCTGTGTTCAGATGTCAGAGAGTGAGCCTCTGGGTCTCAGCAAAGTCATGGTCTTCATTCTCACCTCAGGCTTCTCTATATTGAACACAGGGATGTCAACCTTTCACTTTCCTTGGGCACACTGAAATATTCATTGCTGGCATTAACCTGGGCTTGTTCTCAGTTATTATGAACTGGTGTCACTGAAAACCAGGAAATAAACTTGCTTAGTTTATTCTCCTGTGCTTATCCCAATTTATAACTGGTCCCATGGTCTGTAGGATCCCTGTATGGTCCTGTCACCCAGGAAGATTTGATTGACAAATCATATAGGAGGCAACTGTAATCCCTGTGTGCTTATTCATCATTTGTCATTTCTCCATCTGCAGCAGCTGTGCTCCACTGCAACCTTGCATGCATTTTGGGCTGCATGACAGGATGGGCTTGCCCACATCTAGGCTGGTTAAAATGCCATTTCACAAAATGGTCTCTGCACCAAATGTTCCTGTCTTTGGAGAGAATAAAGGAAGGTTACCTGTTCAGGGAGGTCAGCCCTGTCTTTACTAGAGAATTTGTCTGGGCAACAGTCCCTGAACACTGCTGGAGGAGATGTGGGGGGCTGTGTTACACTCCTGGGTTGCTCCGAAACACAAACCTTCCTGTGGCTCTGCGCTTGCTCACTGCTTCTCCCCTTACCTAGGCTCTGGAGAGGCTCACTGCCAGACATCTGGCTGGGATGGAGGACTTTGATAGAAGAGGTTGAGATAGGGGGCTACCTGGTTTCATAAGGTTAACAGTAGGGGTAGGGTTTGGAGAGGCTGGTTTTTCTGTTAGAGGAGCAAGTGAGGTAAGGAATTTCAGCTTCCATCTCATCAGGAGGGTCTGGGAAAGAAGCTGATGGAAACAGAACTTTGCTCATGGTCAGATGGGAATCTCATGTACCCCAGCATCTCCTTCCCTCTGTCTTGGTCATATCAGTTCTCCAGCCCATCCATCCTGGCATCCTCTGGGTAGGGACCATCCATGTTAGAGAAAGGAGGAGAAACACAGAGTGGATCTATCTAGGAAAAGTACTAACAGATAGAAGGAATGGAAAAGACCTGTAGGATCATTGATCCCCCACTTCCCCTCAGTCCTTCTTTGATGAGGGAAACGGGGCTGGAAGTGGACTAATACTGTCAGGGAGCTGTTCAGGGATAATGGAATAACTGTAGCTGCTGCTTAACTTCCTTTTTTGGTTTGATTTTTTCTTTTGCACATGGCTAGTTTTAAAGGAAACATTGCCTTTATAATCATCAGGGTGAAATATTGAAATTTATTCTAAATTTCAAGATAATTGGTGTTGTACTGAAGAACTCCTAGAGTCATATGAGGTTGTGGTAGTCTCAGCATTTATATAAATTAGATTTAGTGACTTCTGTTTTATGGACATTACAACTGCAGAGCAGAGCTTGAACCTTGAAGCTTAAAGGACAAAACAACCAGAAGGCAAATAAAAATGAACCAGTATTTTTTCCTTTTAAAATATCAGTATTTTTAAGCCAGTTGCTTGATGCTTGGGGCCCTGACTCACAACTTCTGAATGCTTTAAGTTGGCCAAGTATAATAATCTTTAGAAAACGTTTCCTTTCCTAGATGTGCAGCTATTCCTGAATGGTGTCTTTGCTAACTTTCCTTAGGTGCAGGTTCAGAAAGTCACAACTTGTTAGGTAAAAGGGCTTGGAACTAATCTAATTTAGTTTTTTGCACAATACCGTGAATTAATTCCAGTTTGTGAAACATTCAGTCCTGGTGATTATAACAGTCTCCATCTGGAGAATCCATCACGGCCTTTACAGCCTTGTTCCACTCGCTAATTGCCATCTCTGGCATAGATCTCCATCTTAGTTTCAGCCTGTATTTTCTAGTTACCAGGGATTTTGCAAAGTCTTTGTCAGAAACAGTGAGGAGCCCTGTGCTATCAGTCCTTTAATATGTTTAACAGATGGAGCCCGGAGCCCTGTACTTATTTCACTGTTGTCAAAATCCCTTTTTCTCACTGTGGAAAGCTAACCTGAACACTGTTTCAGTACCAGCTGGACCAGAGGCTAATCAGGTGTAGTAAGACCTCTGATTTGACTCAGTGTTCCTTATTTACATAGCTCATTAACACTTGCAGCTGGCACCCTGGGATCTCCCCATACAGCTTGTTATCCAGTCAGGCATGTGAGGGTTGTCACAGTCCAGGATAGTATTTTCCACCCTTTTACTCTACCTTGCTGTATTTATTCCTGGGTGGATGAACTTGGAACGGCTCAAGTCTATATTGTTTCTCCATGTCCTGCTTAAGCAGTGATCCACATCACTCGGTGCAATGAATCCTCTTCATTGATCCCAGTGGCCCTTGTCAGATCCTGGTGTCTTTTATTCAGAATGATTTCTTTCTCTGCACTATTAATAAAAAGCGTGTATAATGCAAATGAAGCCTTGAACTGGAAACTCTGCTGCTTACTGAGGGGAATTAATTTGTGGTACATGCATAAGACAATCGTGCAGGCACCTTTTCATTCTAATTTAATCCATGCATTTTGAAAGACAGCATGCAGAATCAATGAAAAGAATAAATCTGGACTGTTTTTAAATACATCTCGTTTTTTATGTGCCTCATAAAATTCCACCCTGCCAAGATGTAGAAGTCTATAATTAACTGCTGGAATAGTCTGCTGCTTCTCCGGTTATTTGTGTATTTATTCCCCCCACACATATTACTGCTGTTTTCAGACAACCTGTTGATATTTACCAATTCAACCATGTCTGTGGCTGCTGACAGGACACAAGGAGTTCGTTTTCTTTCCTGAGACAGCCCAGGCAGATGAGTTTGCTGGCAGTGTGGATGAGCTGAAGGATGTTACACCCAAGCTGACTTGTCCTGGTGTTTCTCTGCAAGGATAACCCAAGCACGAGCGTAGGTTGGAGGCTGCACTTCCATCTGATGTGGATGCTGGCAGCCCTGCAGAGGAGCTTTGCTTTGTATCCTTTCCTTCTGGTCTAATATGCCTTACATTAAAATAAATGAAAGAGAAACGAAGCTGTTTCCACAGCTTGGGTGATGCCCATGTCATTTGTCCGTACCCTTCTCTATTGTTATCCCAGCTGGTTCCTCTAGAATTGCAGAGGTTGAGGAAGGCACCTTTTCCTTATGCTGAGAACCTGTTCTGAGTGTGGATCTCTGTGAGGAAATACAATATCCTGTCCCTCTCTTAACTACTGAGGATATGTTTGATACAGCATATGTCTTTTTAGATTATAATTTTGCCCTGCAAAATCTTTATGTAATCGTGCCAAAGAAGCTGGGCCAAGTCTCCAGAACTAACAAATGTCACCAACAACACAGTGAATTCAAGAGATATGAGTCCAAGTCTGCAAAATGTTTTTTGAAACAAACACTTGTGTTTACAATGTGCTGCAACTATTGCTGATTCCGTAAGACAGAGAATACTATGAGGGCCGTGTCTGGGCTATGGCAAATGTTCTCCCATTTCTTTCCGTATCACCATTTAGTGATGGATCTACAGTTGTGTTTCCTTGCACCATGACCATCAGACTGGGCTTGCTGACTTTGCCAGGATCCTGGTGTTTTCCTGGATGATCATAGTACTGTTTCCTCCATGTTATTCACAGTGAGGCAGAAGTGTTTGAAGTCTACTTCGTGACTGCAGAAATCATAATAAAATCAGGTAGACACCTGGGTCTGAGGTTAGTATCCAGACTGAAGGCTCCCAGTCAATGGGCAGGAATAAGCACATTTCACACACTTTTTTACTCTCATTGTAAGGTAAAAGCCTAAGGCAACTTCAAAGAACTGCACCCCAGAAACACCTTATTCTCATCGCTGACTCAGCCAGAGCATTCACAGAAGATGCATGAAGTTGTGAGATAAAGTTCCTTGGGAGAGTCTTTGAAAGATGAACTAGGCCAGTCTGCCCTAGAGGTAAAGGAAGGCAGAGCATTCAGAGAAAGATGAGCTAAATAGGTTAGAGGAGGGCATTTTAATTATAAATGTAAATGCCATGGTGTGTTGGAAACAAAGTCCTTCCTCCACTGGCTGCTTTCCATCCCTAGACAGAGGAGAGCTTCACTGTACCTGTAGCAAGGCAGAGGTGGAATTTCCTTTCCAGAACATTTACAGGCATTTTCCTTTTATTACTAATAATGCGCTGCTTTATCCAACAACAGCTCTTCTGTATTTATGATTTCCTGGTCATCAACAGCAAGTGGACTTTATCGTTAATTTTCCTTTCCAGGTTTCTTATTCCTACATAAAGCTACAAATAATCCCCAGATTTCTCTGTCTTGGTAATTCTTGCTCCCAGGTGGTCCAGTATAAGAGGAGTATTAAGACCATGCCTAAATTTGGGGGCTTGGGCAGCCCCAAAATCTTGAGGGATTTCTTATGAAAGTGAGGTCCATGGTCAAGTATTTTGCTGAAGACCTTGTATTGCAAGCTATAGATAGTAAGCTATTATATGTGTATCACAGGCTATACATCTGTGAAAAGAAAGAGTGCTTGCTGACGCCAGCACAGTAGCCCTTGAAAGCCTCACTGCCTGCTGGTGCTCCTTACTCAAAAAGCTGGCTTCCTTAATTTTTTTTCTTTTTTTTCCTTCTTTAGAATACATTGCAGAAGCTTATGGGGGCCCTACTTCTACAATAATGTTAACAAAAAAAATGTTTTTAATAGAAATGTATCTGAAATGTTGCAGAGATAGCCAAAACTCATAATGTTCCACAGTCACATGCTTTTGAAGAAGGATGATTTTTGACGAGAATGTGTTTGGCTGAAAAATTTTAACCTGCTCTAATGCAGAGTAATATCAACATTTAAAATACAGTAGAAGCATTGTGAGAATGTCATTCTTTACTAAGCCCAAAGGACCTCAGGATAATCCCAATTGCTGCGTTTCTTTGAAGCTTTACATGAGAATTCGCATAGGAATGAAGCTGTTGTTATAACATTCCTATATTTGCAAATGTTGATTTGTTAATATGAATTGCTGTGTTTATTTTATTGCATATATATACTCAGAGATTTTGCAGTTGGCTAAGTCAGAACTAAATTGGGATAGATTAAACAAGTAAAAAGAAAGTCAGAATCGTTAATTTTGTTGAACAGCTGTGCATCAAGAGGTATAAAGTCAATTGTACCTGTTCAGTTTCCAAGCTGGAAAAAACTGGAGAATCTCTCCTGTGGCCATGGCTGCTGAGACTCTGGTGGCTGGCTGCTGCTATAGGGTGTAAATCTTTGGGAGCTCAAGAAGTCATTTGCAGTTCAAGAAAATAGAGATCTCAGTGGTGTTTCCTTCCTCTGTAGTGTAAAGCTAGACAGACTAAAGTGACGAGAAAAGATTAAATTGATGAAAGGGTAAGATTTCCCAAAAGTACAGTGTCAAAAGTTCATGCAAGGGTCTAAAGGGTGAATCTATGGACAAAGATTGCTGTGCTTCATAATGAAAAAGAAAGATTGCTGTATCTCCACTGGTTTAGATTCAGAGATCGATTTAACTCTATTGCTCTATGCTATATTCCCATAAAGAAGTGAGAAAATCTGTACCTGCATCAAATCTTCCAAATCTTCTACTTTCTACTAAGTGTCTTTGTAGGGGTGTAACTGTATCCAGTCGGGCTTTTACTTGCATAAAACCAGTTGTGCCTTTTCTTTTGGTAAAGACAAACAAGCTCACACTTAGCTGAATTCATTGCTGTGGTAAAACGTGAGCACAGACTGGCTGTCAGCAGCGTTGAGTCTTGTGCTTGTCTGAGTTCACATTCACTTGTGGAGCATCTTTTGCATGGTGAGTGACATCCCTCACTCGTGATGTTATTTATTGTTCAGATTTTTGAGCAAAATAATACTCAAGTCCCATGACAGGCATCAGGTCCCTTGCCAGGTTTGCACACTGGAGCACTAGAAGGAAAGGGGGAGTGTAGGGATGGTGTGAGAGCTATGCCCATGTCCAGAGGGCTGGAGCACCTCTCTTATGAAGACAGACTGAGAGTTGGGGTTGTTCGGCCCAGAGAAGAGAAGGCTCCAGAGAGATCTTACTGCAGCCTTCCAATACTTAAAGGGGGCTTAATAAGAAAGCTGGAGAGGGATGTTCTACCAAGGCCTGTAGAGATGGGACAAAAGGAAATAGTTTTGAACTGTAAGATGGTATGTTTAGCTATAAGGAAGAAAATTTTTATGCGAAGGGTGGTGAGGCACTGGAACAGGTTGCCCAGAGAAGTTCTGTGCTCCATAAGAAGTGTTCAAGGCCAGGCTGGTTGGAGCCCCAGGAAGCCTCAGCTAGGGAAAGGTGTCCGAGCCTGTGGCAGGGTGGTTGGACTAGATGGTTTTTAAAGATCACTTCCAACCCAAGCCATTCTGTGATTCTGTGTGTTTTGTTGTGAAGTGTTATACAGCACCTCCCTGACTTCCTGTCTTTTGCAAAGTTTTATCCTCTTTTAGTAGACATTTAGTGCCTTAGTTATTAGTCTGCACCTCTGACAGAGAACTAACAAGCCTGGGACTGAGAACAAACCCTTCTGGCCCTGTGAGCTGCCTAGGGGGAATGGCCCCTCTCCTGTGCTCCTGAGCTGCCTCATGGATGTTTAATTTACAGGAGAGACACAGCCTTAGAGCATGTTTAAGGCCAGACTGAGTACAGCACAGCTTTCCTCAATGCTGACTGCATGAAGCTCTGCTGGGATCTTCTTCCCAGGGACACTGGTCTGTACTTCTGGCCAGGTTAGCAACGTGCTTGTATTTGGTGTTTCCTCCATTTCAGTACCTTTCTGTACCAGAGTGGATGCACTGGGCAAAGCTGGGAGGGGAGTGTGGTACTGGGGCTGCAGAGCCCAATTTACTTTCACTCTCGTTTGAACAGAAGATTAAGGCCGAATTACTGGCTTTCTTTGCTGTCATGTGGCTTGGCGGGGACAAGTTTGTTAGAGCAGTGCTGTTCATTTTCTAGGGCAGGATTTTAAAATTGCCTTCACTTTTCAGCTTTGTTCTGCTGCAGTTGAAGGAAGTGGTGGGTTATTGTCAGTAGAATTAGGCCAACACTGAGGGCTTTTGAAAACCCTGTTTTGAGAAGTTGTGTAGGTGCTGAAGACAACAATAACCATAATTACTGTGTATTTATATAGCACAAAATTGTCTGTCTAAGAAATACCATTCCTGGGTCTTTGAGGCCCAGTGGGGTAAATACGTCTGTTCATTATGTCTTGTGCCTTGTGTAGGGTACAGAAATAAAGGTAATGATATCAACAGCAAGCCTAATAGCTTGTGGTTAAATTAAAATACAAATTCCGGAAGGTGCCTGATTGCAGACTTCAGGTGCATTCCCCCAGCCAGCTTATTTTCCAGCCAAACTGGGCCCTGACACTGCAGTACCACATGGTCGGGGTTGAGTCTCTTAAAACAAGATCAGTGTAGAAATTCCAGAGCTTTGGCATCATCAGGGCTGAGGAGTGGCTCAGCCTGTGCACAGTGAGATTTTGCATGGGGCTGCTTCCCCTGGCTGAGGCTTCGAGGCTGCCTCTGCAGTGGATGAAAAGATGAAGATGCGTCGGGCGAGGGACTCTGATCCCACCTGGCTGCCAGCTGCAGGGTTATCCTCACTGCTGAGACATCCTCCTGGATTATCTTCCAGCCATTGCAAATTATTATTCAGGTGTATTAAAGAGCTGCCTGCTGACAGCAAGCCTAGCTCACAAGCAGATCCACCACCAGCTCACTTCTTATTCTTCCCTGATAAGAGTCTGGTGGGTGATGGATGCCCTTAATCGGCGAGTGACACAATGAGGTCTCCCACTGGAAGATGGCTTTCATGGCTCACTGTGATTGAATGGGGCTGTGCCTCCAGCAGTTCCGCAGCAGCCCTTCCCTCTTCCACTTGCTAAAGCCACTCAGGGATGCTGCTTTGCTCACATCACTTCCTCTCGCCTCCCAGCTTGGCTGATCCGCTGGTCTTGCTCTGGGCAGGGAGCAGTGTTTGAAGGGTGAGTAATGCACCCCTTGTGTTTTCTTCAAGCCTGCCAGCTTATGCTTCTCAGTCATGGCGTTTGTGGGAAGGAAGGCACGGAGAGGCTGACTGTTGCTGAAGTATTAGCTGCACACCTAGGCAAAAATGCTGGTTTTGAGTCAGCGCTTCCTTTATCCGTTCATGCCAGATGTGTACGTCACTGTCAAGGGCAGGCAAGGAGACAATGTAGCCAGTCTCTGCTGTGATTGTTGGTATTTAGGAGTCGTGACTGTCCAGTTATAGCACTATTAATAAACCATGCAGTCATTAGGTGAAAGCTCCCGTGAGCATTTCGAGGGCGTGCAGCTCTAACACTTCCCCCATGTGTGCTTTCCCACAGCCGACAATGCCAGCCACCCTTCCCGCTGCCAGCGGCCCAGCAGCACAGCCCCATGTCCTCGCAGGCCACGGCTGGCCCTCTGCTCCCAGGCTCCTTGCCCCCGCTGCCGGCCCCTGCGGCTGCCCAGACCCCAACGCTGCCGGGCCAGCAGCTGACGCCCGACGCCTTTGCCATTGTGGAGCGGGCGCAGCAGATGGTAGAGATGCTCTCCGAGGAGAACCACGTGCTGCGGCAGGAGTTGGAGGGGTACTATGAGAAGGCAGACAAGCTGCAGAAGGTAGGTGTAGAGATTGGGATGGGGCCTGGCCAGGGTAACCATCTTGGTGCTTCTGCCTTTGGGCAGCTGTTCTTCATAATTTTGTCACTGTAGTGGGGATGCACCAGTGGCCATCTCTAACCAATGCCTCTTCATGGTGGTCTCCCAGAAGGATAATCCTGTGCCTTGTGGGCTCCACTGCCTTTAGGGCGAAACAGGGCAGCCCATCAGATGTGTCTCAACTGGATATTTTCCCATTCCATCCTTCCATGCTGGCCTCACTGGAGGTTTCCCTGGAAGTCTCCCATGGGCAGTATGTTCCTGGTGCAGTATGTTCCAGCTGGGTCCTGCACCATGTGCACAGGGATTAGAGATGCAGGTGAGAACCATATGAAGAGCACATCCACATCTGTCCTAAGCACATCTTGTCCACCACAATAAGCTCGTGTGGTGCTCCACACTCTTTGGAAGTGTAACAGCCACCAGTGGGGTTGTCCATTGTTTGGAAATGGATTAACTGGGTTGTCTTAAGAGGCTTTCAGTGACTGCTCTTTGAGGTTCTAAGAACTGATGTTAGACATCCATGTGAACATGTTGGTTCTAAAAGCACTGCCTCCTTATTTGAAAGAATCTGAAGAATATGGTAAAGATTTTGCTCAAAACTCATTTTTCTAAGACATCCTGCATCCTCTTTTTTGTAAGCATGTAGTTATTTTCAGTGGAGAAGGGTGATGTCTTGTGCACTGCCTGAGGTGAGAAGATGAAGAGTCATATCAAACAAAGTAGAAGTTGCTTAAAACTGAGGCTCACTGAAGGCACAGCAGAGATACTCCCCAGATCTGCTGGCTTTGTGTCCCAAGGGCTCAGATCAAATAACTTATTTAGGACCCTGCACTATTATTTCATTGATGTCTCCCCACCACTTATACACAAATGAGCTTAGACTGCAGGTCTTTTCTCTCTGAATTTAGGAGTCTTTATAGGAGCTCAGTTTTTTTCTGTGCTGTGCAGATCAGGGTGTTCTTGGAGACACCCTTCACAGGAGAAGAAGCAGCTCTGAGAGACCATGTCCCACCCTCACCTTTGGGAAAAATTTTGTGACAATCTGTTCAAACAGATTAGAAAAAAGACCAAGTGTTTTGTAGCTGCTGTCTTTTCTGCCTCCTTCTCTGCAACAAGATGAGTTGAGTTTATTCACACAATTTCCTAAACTTAGTTAAAAAATCTTTGCAGCAACATCAACTATTCGTGAAGAAATCTGCAAAAACTTTAATACTGATTTCCCTGTGGCCTTTGTGGGCAAAAAGAAATATTCCAGCTATTAATTTTACAAAAGCTGCATTGTTCAGTAAAAGGTATTTAAGTGTAATGCCCTATAAATAATCCAGTTTTCTTTCACTCTTGGAAATGGCTCTCTCTTTATCTTGGATGCCCTGCAAGTCGATTGCATCAGACACCAACAGAAAGGTATTCAAGCATGGACTGAAGTCTCACTTCAGTCAATAAAGTGTGGACTTGAGTCCCATTGACTTTGGGGGAATGTAAGCGGAGTATTAAAGTGAAACACATACTCAAGTGCATTCTTTCTTCAGGAAACCAAATCTCTAACACATGGTGTCCCTCCCATGCTGCTTTTGCCGTATTTGAACACAAGGTCAGGGCAGGTCTTCCTCTGTTCCCACAGTTTCAGCTGAACATCACCTCTGAAAATGTGACTGAGTTAAATTACGTACTTTAAATGTGAAAACTCTTCCCTCTTGTTGCAAGTGGAAAGGTCAGGAAGGCGTACTTCTTGTTTGTGGGTAACAATTTTACTCCAAGTAGTAACACCTTCCCATAACTTCTATTCATTACAGAACAGGAGAAGAAGTTAGAGAAAATCAGCCTGACTTGTAGGACTCCCTGGACATTTGTACAAAGAGATCAGCTCTGAAGGTTGTCATATTCTCAGTGGTGTGTGAACAGACTTTTTTGTAGAGAGGTACAAGGTAGTGATGAATCCTTGTGCTGTTTGATGAGTTGCCTCGTTTTCTTACCTAAAAAGAGTTGAAAGAGGAATTGTGTGCATTTAATTTTGAGCTTTTTGCATGATTTTCCTTTTCTGAGCGGTGTTACGTGCTGAAGTTTAATTGCCAGGCTGGGCTGGCTCTTCCCCATGCCACATGTGTGGGTTGTTTGAGTGGGTTGGCTCCAGGAGCTACCAGGCAGAGAAAAGGCTGAATTGGTTTTTTTGTCCTTCTTGGAAGAAGGAGAAAGAAATCCCAGAGCTGTTGAGAAACGCCAACACAATCTGTGGCTGTTCTTCTGCTCTCCTTTAATTTTGTTCAGTGCTGATGGATCACTTGCTACAGCAAGTTTTTACCTCCAGGGCTGCAGTCTGTGTGGTGATGTGATTTGGGAAATACTGGCATACAGAGGGCCAGGCAGAGCCCTTGTGGTAACCAGCAGCATTGGGCCAGGCTGTGGAAACCCACTTCTGTGCTGGCAAATCTGCTTAGCTGATTTGAGAGCCAAATCAGCTCTCTGGAGAAAGCATCTTCTCCTGCAGATAGTGGCTTATGAACTCCCTGAACAATTCAGAGTGAACCAAATTAAAGCATCTTGCTAAGGGCATTGTTCAAATGCCTCTAAAGCACTGACAGGCTTGGGGCATCAACCACCTCTCTAGGAAACCTGTTCCAGGGTTTGACTACCCTCTCAGTAAAGAAACACTTTGTCATGTCTAGTCTGAACCTCCCCACTTGTTTCAGCCTTTGTGCTTGTGAACGAGCTGGAAGCAGAAACTGGGAAAGGTAATCAGGTTTCCCCATCATGGCTCTGCCAGGCTTTCCTTGGTGCATGGTTTGGAGGTGCTGCCTGCCCGTGGGCTGTATCTTGAGAGAGTGGCTCCAGCATCATGGGAAGTGCAGGTCCAGGCTGCTGGAGCCTGGCTGCAGGTTCCTATACAGACAGGGGGTAACAGCTCCAGCGTCCCTGGAGCTTTCATTCTGCAAGTGCTGCAGCTGGAAAGTCACGCCTGAAGCTTACTGAGAGGGACCTAACTCTACAGCAAATGGAGGTGAGCTCGCACCCTGGCTTCAAAAATCATGAATCTGTCCCACCCCTGACTCAAGAGGCCAAAAAACCACCAGATTTAGAAAGGTATGTGGGAGGCTATGTATGTCTTTAGTTTTTCCAGCCTGTGCACATTATCAAGCCTTTCTCCACAAACAGAAAGGCCAGGCATGCAGGGAACAGATTCCCACATCAGTGTTGATCATCTCTGCGGCAATGATTTTACCAAAGCTTTATCACTTAACATGACATTTTCTTATTAAAAGAGTTGGATGGATTGAGCTGAACAGCAAAACTCTACCCAGGACTATTCTCGTGTCAGTCTTTTGGGCTCAGGTCTTAAGATGCAAGTTCACCACTAAGGGATTCCTCTGCATACCCTGCCTGCAGTTTGTCAGATTTCAAGGACATGAAGTTAAGAAGGCTGAAAACCCAAAACAATTGGTTCTGTCTGTTATAGTGAGTTTCTCTTGTCTAAAGCAGTCTTCAGTCAAGGATGGAAAGGAGTGGATCACAATAGTTTAAAAGCAACATGAGGCCAGAGCTGAGCTTAAAATACTTTTGGTGGCATTCAGAGCTTAGAGATAAGTTTTGGATCAGGGACCTGTTGCATAATAAATGTTGCCTCCTACACCCTTTCTAGGAGAGAATACAGCCCACACAAGTACACCTTTTCCTGTTTTTTTCCTCCTCTCGGATGACATTAAAGCAGTCACCATGGTCATAGACCAAAGGCAACCAAGCAGTTCCATCAAGTCTAACCCACCTCAAACTTTTTTGGGAGCTGCCAATGCGGTGTCATGGGGCGTTGTGACATGGTAAGTTGCCCCACAGGGTATTTACAGGGGTCCCCACTGCAGGAGCCACCAGCATTGCTGGGGCTTCATGCCATCCTCTGTCAGGGAGACTGGTCATTGCAGAGTTGGTGGCTGGTGTGACACTGGACATGAGCATTGCCCTGACCCCTTGTGTCTTATTGGAATGTGCTGGGCAAACACTGGAATGGGACACATTCCTTCAGGGCTTTAACAGGAGCTTTATCTCCTTTCAGTTTGAAATAGAGATTCAGAGGATTTCAGAAGCTTATGAGGGTTTGGTCAAGACCACCACTAAGAGGGAGTCTCTGGACAAAGCGATGAGAAACAAACTTGAAGGAGAAATCAGGAGACTTCATGACTTCAACAGGGATCTCCGTGGTATGTTACAGTTGCTTGTGGTTTTTTTCCTCTCTGGTTGCTGTGGTGTTTCACTTACAAGCTCCAGAGCAGCAGGCTTTAGAGGAGTGGCTTCACACAATGTTTAGATACATGTCGTGAGAAATAAGACCCTGATCACTGGCATAAGACAAAACTGCTGTCACCCCCCTGGTGGCAAAAAAACCTTCTGGCAAAGTGTAAGAATCAGCTCCAGATGGTGCCTTTGTGTTCAGCACTTGAAAATATGGATTTGACAGCAAGGCCACCAGTCACAGTGTCCTGTCCACTCATAATGAGCTGAAGAGCAAATTGTAATGTAGAACAATGCTGTGTTACCCATAAATCTCCAAAGTCAGTGGCTTCACAGACCAGTAGCAAATATCAAAAGGTATATATTTTTTAAAAAACTTAAAATTGAGGGTGTATCCTTTTGAGAAAGGAAATGGAGGATATGTTGGGTAACGATTGCCCATCCAGGTTCCTGATGGGGGGTACTTTGGTACTCACTGCTCATACAGTGAGGTGCCTTCTGCAAGCTGACTTATGTTTTTTGCAATGGTGCAAGGTGGGTCACATGGTCTTTTTGAAGGGGGGAAGTTACTGAAGGCAGGACCTTCCCAGGGGAAGCTGTCCTTGGCTGCAGAAAATGCCTTCTTTCCCAGGACATCCCCAAGGAGTGGTGTCACTGGGCTGGGGGCTGCCTTTCTCCGGGATGTCTTGCTGCACCAGGGGCAGCTCTTCACTGCAGAAAAGCAGCCATCCCCTTGCAAATCTGGGTAATTCAGATTACAGATGCCTTGTGCATTTTGAATAGTGTGAGAGATGACTGCCTCGGCATGTCAGCTGTGAATGGCAGAGGCTTTCCCCCCAGTTGCTGTGAATCTGAGTAACACAGCTTCATGGAAGAGGTCAAAGGCCTCATCCTTTTTGTATGTGTCAGCCTCCATTTTAATGTCCTCCTTCAGAGAGTCTATTTATACTGCTCTGCTGGCATGCGTCTTATTTTCCTGGTTGGCCTACAATTTTATATACATATATTTGTACTTGAAGTATTTCCTGTTTTTTGCAGAACGACTGGAGACAGCCAATAGGCAGCTGGCCAGCAGAGACTTTGATGGGCACGAGGATAAGGCAACAGAGGGCCTTTATGCCACTCAGAGTGAGTACTGTGCTTATCTGTTTGGAAGATGCAGATAGATATATATGCATACATACATGTGCACATTATATGCATGGTGGAGTGGAGGTGAATACTTTGCTGTTAATTGTTATTGTGCTTGTGGCTAGGTTTTGCTCAGCTAATTCATCACATACTCTTGTTTAAGCTGCAGACTGGATTGTTTAGGGTAGGATTTTTTCTCTCTGAGCACCAGAACCAAGCAGTGGGAGTTAATGGTAACACAACTTAGCTTATTTTTGATAAATATTTATTTGAAATTGTGAAGTGTTGCTTGCAGAGATAATCTCTAGGGATGCATGCTTTTTAGAGAAGCCAGATTCTTCTCTTGGCTGGGAAAAGCCCAGCACGAGCTCTGCTGACCAGTTGTCAGTGCCATGGTTTGACTAACAGCAGAAGGAGCAGAGCTGGACCACGCTTTTTACAAAGGACTGAAGTGACAAAGATTTTACGACTTCTATTGCTATGAAAACATCCATTCCCAGTATATAGTAGGCTCCCATTATGACTGGCCATAGTGCTGCTGATTTCCTTGCCATGCACTGATGTGTGTGTGACCATTCAACGTGAGCATCCGGATGCTGTGTGGCAATGTGTGGCTTCTTTTGTATCCTAAGCATCTTCAGCATGCTTCTAGAAGGTCTTGGCCACCTGGAAGTTGTGCAGTATCTTGTGAGCTTAAATCCCATTGAAGCTCAGTGCTGTGTACTGCTAATCCTTCTGTTTTACCGCACCAAGAGCTTCCTTGGAAGATGAGCTGCAACTGCAGTGGAGAGCCATCCACCTCCATTAGCATTGTGGAGTTTGGTACTACTCAACATGCCTCACCACCAGCCCTGTAATGTCCACCAGCTGCTCCAAATGCTGGAGAGCCTTCTCCTGGCTCCCACCAGCAGCAATGAAGCCAGCATGGCTGATCATTTGGTACATGTGTGCACAAACTAGAAAAGAATCCAGTGATCCTTTTCCATGACGTGTTAGCTTTGCCATATTAGCAAATGGCATAAAGGAGTGTAGATACTGCTGCGAATCCAGTGGGATGATCTGTTAAGAAAATAACATTGCTGTATAAATCTTGTCATCCTTGCGAGGAGTTCAAATGGGATAAGCTGCTCAGTGGAAATTGGAGACTGAGATCTGCTCTCTTCGTATAGAGACAGCCTGGCAGTGTTGCTGTATGCTATTAGCTACAAGGAGGAGTTAAATCCCCAGGACGGAATCAAACTGAGTTATTTTCCAGTTCATGGAAAATAAACATGCTCTGTGCTTCTACTGATAAATATCTAGCAGTGAAACTTTGCGCTGTGCACTCAGCATACTGCTGCAATCAATTCACAGCTTATGAACAAATATAGCTTTTTGGATCCTATCACATAAGAAGGTCTGGATGCTTGGAGTGTCTCCTGGCTAGGCCAGAGAGCTAAATGTTACTAATGCAATGCAGAGTGCTTCCAAGAATAGAAAAATGGTCACATGTAAAGCAGGTCCTCTTCAGTCATGTTCTTTGGGCTGCTGGGACATGCATAGTACTGACCTCGATATCAGGGTGTCTGCCTAAAACACCCCTCTCAGAGTCCATAAAAGGTTCTGCTTGGAAATCCTCTGTTGCTGACTGCATTTATACACTGATGTTTGTGTGTTTGGGAGTCTTCCGCAGGGGCAGACCTTGACTGGGGTTCGATTGCACCTCACTGCTGACCTGGGGGTTTTTGCAAGCACAGTTTGTATCTTCCTCATGTCTTTTAATGGGATGCACATGCCAAAAACTGAGAGGAAGAAAACTGAGTTTTAGCTGCCATATATACACTGAGATTGAAATAGACATTTTTAGGAGAAGAGAAAAAAGTTTGTTGTGAAATTCATGTTTTAGTTTTTTCCTAAGAGTAGCAGGTTATTAAGTAAATGCGGATTAGTAAATGCAAATCTTAATTTTCATTAGGAAAGCAAAAGCAGATTTCTAGTCCCTGTGTTTGTGGAAGACAGCCTGGAAACATGACCCAAGTTATATAAGGAGACTCCAACATCAGCAGTTTCCTAAAAGCTGTCATTTTTAAGCCACTCTGGTGATGAGTTGAAGAAAGAAAGATAAGATTCTTGAGGATGGTAATGCTGCACACCAATTTTTCTATGGTAAAACTCCAGTAATAGGAAAAACTCCCTGAAAAAGAAATCTGGCAAGGCAGGATGTTCAAGGATCATTTCTCAGTTCCTCACAGAGCTTTCCATTAGCAGTGCAACAGTGCAGAGCAGTTATGCGCTCTGAGATGGAGACCAGAGGTGACAAAAAAATCTTATTCTTTGCAATAATAATTGACAAAGCCAGGCCACATGCCTTGAAGTATTGAGTGCTAAGCATTTGTGCCTAAGAGAAACGCTACTGGTCTATCAGGGGCTGGAAAATACTCACACCATGTTAATTTCAAGATAATTATGTGATGTTTTGTCAGGGAAAAGTGTTGTTTTAAGGAAAGCCATGAAGCAGCAACTGATGAAGGCATATGGGCCTATACAGGCGAGAGAAGAGACACTTAGGAGGAGGCTAAGAGATGCTGTGGAAAGGGAGAGGCAGGAAGATTGAGGATGGTTTCAAGGGCATAGGGCTGAGAGAAAGCTTACAACGTCGTCTCTTGGGAAAAATATGTTTTGGTGGAGTGTGAGAATTTTGTGTATTTTTTGGGGGGGATTTCTGAACCGTGGGAGCACTGTTTTTTCAGGTGTCCGAGACAGATTGAGGTCTGTGCCCATCCACATGGCTCTGCATCTGTTAGTGGGGATGCATGGACAGTTTTAGCAGTGTGTTGATAGAGCCTTAGGCTTCGTGGAAGTGTTCAGTTCATGTGCCATGAACTTGTGCATACATCTCTGTCCCAACTATCCCAGGCAAAGAAATGTTCCCATTTCCAGACAGGAAATAATCAGGAAATAACCTGCATTGCTGCTCCAGGCCTCCCTTGGCCCAGCTTTGTCAGCATCAAACCACAGCTGCAGAGGACTGAGTGAGGCTTGGACAGATGGACAGTAGCTCTGCTGCTCTTCTGGAGGGAAACCTCAGTGTCTGGGCCTGGCAACCTGGCCCTATTTAATGTGCAGAGAATTTAGTAAAGCTGTGGAAAACCTTCTCCTCTTTGGTTGCTTGGAGTAAATACTGATTCATTTATTGTGCTTATGGGGTGGACACCAGCTGCTGAAAGGTCTTCGGAGCAGGCAACAAGGTCCTGTCCTCATTTCAGATTCCTTTTGACAGTCAGTCTGTGGAGACTGTCAGAACATGAGGGCCCATCCTGCTCTTGATGGGCCTCACAGCCATGTTCAGGAAGGTTGGGCCACTGGAGCTGGCTAGGACACAGTTTGATCAAGGTGAGCAGAGGAGGTAACTCTTGTGCCCCATCCTGGTACATCAGTTGGTCCAAAGTGACTGGCAGTAGCTGCCATGACGTACACCTGTGACCAGGGACAGCAGATGGCAGAGCTCCTCCACACACTTGCCATGTCAGGAGCTGCAAGACTGACAAGAGACTAAAGAAGTCCTTCAGGATTCACTGAGGAAAGGCATGGTCACCGGAAAGCATCTGTGGAATTAACAGCTGTGAGTGAAGAGCCACCACTGGGAAATGAAAACCTGCATAAGAGAGATTATTGGAAGTGCCGCAAGTGATGTGGTACAGGAGCCACTCTTGTTTGCAGCAAATCTCCTGCAACCAAATTAGTCTCCAGCTGCTGTAATTTGATATATTTTCTTCTTCCAGCAGTGGTCATTTTGTAGTAGCAAGGACTGTCTTTTAAATATGTCCATGTTGCCACTCTGCAACATCAGAGCAAGGCAAAAATCAACTTGGGATGTATTGAGATGGTCATTAAATTGGTCAAATAAGTTGATTCTTGGATGTTACGTGCACTAAGGTGGGAGTCACATCTGAGTTACAGGCAAGAGATAACACAGATTTAGTGTATCTTTTTGTCTAAAGTTTCCATTTCAAAGCAGATCCAAGACTTGTCTACTTTTGGTGTACTTGCCCATCTTGACAACTCAGAAAGTCTGTTTGAGAAGTACTGAAGCAGCCTCCTTGCTTTATTCCCTTTCTTCTACCCAGCCAGAGTACAGGTGTAATATCCACAGTGTGTGGAGGTATGACAGTCAGAGGCAGTGTGTAGAAAGCTGTGAGATTACAACTGTGAGCTGCAACAGTGAAGCCTTTTGGGAACTGTTCTGTAATGGGCTGTGACAGTTACCCACCAGAACACAGAAATCGTTATTAATTGGAGTCCTTTAGTTAAAAATGTGTATGCAAGGGTAGTGTAGTAAAACAGTATTTTTAGACTTCAAGGATACCTTGTTTGCACTTGAAGAGAACTTAAGGTATGTTCAACTAAGTCCTTCTTCACTAAAAATTAATGCAAGTAAAGTACTTACAAAATGTACCTCCAGGATTTTACAGGATGAAGCTGATGTGTATCACAGCGGGTGTGGGTGGTAAAGTGCCGCGATCTTCCTAAAAGTGCCTCCAAGGAAGTCGCTCCGGCCAGACCACAGCAGTCACACACAGTCACACACACACACGGATAAATCCAAAAGCAAACCAACGGTGAAAGAGTCTGGGAAGGGTCTCCGTATGGGGTTCCACAGGAGGGTTTACTGCAGCCACACGCGTGAAGAAATCCAGGGACAAGAACAATGGGGGGGAATCCAGGGTTTTATATGGGGAGGATAGAGGAGGAGAGAGCACCAGGGTCCAATGATCTGAGGGCACAGGGGTGGTACACGGGCGGGGCCAGGGCATGGGAGCCAGTGGGGAAACACGGAGGGAATGGCGAGGGGACAAGGGCCACTGGGAGAGTGGGAAAGGGAGAACTTTCTGGATCGGGGACACGTAGGGTAGAAAGGGACATGGAGGCCAATGGGCCAATCAGGGAAACAGAACTGGGGTATATTAACATAATTAAACAAAGGATCCTGGGAGAGGCTTCTTTGGTTACCCTGACCTGGGGAGAGATTTTCTACCTAGGGCACCTTTCTTCAAGGGATTCCTGCGTTCCTCAGTGCCATGGGCCCACTGGCCACCACAGATGTGGAGAAGTGTTGACAGCTGTTTAGGAAATTTTTCTTGCCAGCTTTCTAGTGGTGATTATTTTGTGTATTTGTTATAATTTGTCCTCTTTTGGTGGGATAGAAAGCACAATGCAAGAGTGTAGGCTGAGGGCTTCAAGTTCCCTGACTTGGAAGTTGAAAATGAAGATCCCAAATCCTGTTATGCTATATGTTATCCCCATGTGTAATGCGAAACATGGGTTTCAAATCCAGAGCAGGGCACGTGTGGTTCCAGCATGAGGTGGTGGAGTGCAGGGCTAAAATAGCATTCATCTTCCAGCTTTCTCACCCTCTAATGACATTAGGTCCCTGATAATTTGCTCAGATTTGCACTTTTCTGCAATAGATATAAATGTTCGTTCTGGCTAATCTGATTAAAGTAAATATTTTTGCATTGAAGGAAGAGGTCTGCACATCTAATATAAAATCCCTTGCCAACAAGGGAAGAAGAAGGCCACCATCACACCAAGATGGCTTGTGGTGGCAGTTAGTGGTGTGGTGTCCGCAGCACTCACTTGGCTTTGATTGTGGGCTTTGCCGTGACCAGCATGATGGTGTCGCTGCCAGGATTTTTTGTTATGAGGTGCTGAGTTCCTTCTTTTAGGATAAGTGGGAAGACAGCTGGGTGGATTTGGGCTCACCTTGTCCACTTTTGCCTTGTTCCACATGGCTCAGCTTGTGTGCATCTCACCGGCACTTGCTGATGCTCAGGGCAGTGTCGCATTCCACTGTGGGGAACTGCGAGGAGTTCTTTTAAAAATGGATGATCAGGAATGAAATTAAGCCAAACGAGGTAAACGTTGTATCTGAGAACCATTTATTGGTAACAAAAAAACAAAATAAAAAGGAGTTACCCTACTAAAGAGGGCTAGAAAAGACAGAGGAAGACTAAGGAAAATGGGAAAGGAATGGGGTGAGGAGAGAGGAAGAGAGAGGGGACAAAGAGAAAAAGAGGGCGTTACTACCAGCGAGTCAGGGAAGTGCTGTCGGCATCCAGGCAGCGGGGGGTGTGCATGCTGCTTTCTGGGTCTTAACGAGCCTGCGCGGCTCCTGGAGAGGTGCAGCTTCACAGGTGCAGCTCCTGCGGCGACGGCACCGGACATGCGGTGAGTGGACGCTCAGATGGGAGGACCAGGACCTTGGGCAGGGTTGCGGCGACCGGCTAGATCAGAGCGGCAGGATTGGATGCAGGCAGCCCAGGCAAGGACACGGGGTGAAGTGGCAAGGCGGCGATCAGAGGCACAGGGAGGCAGGACAGGTGTGAGGGCAAGCCAGCGAGGGCAGGAGAGCCAGAAGGCAGGCTGGGGCTAGGGCAGAGGAGGGAGTGAGCATGAGCAGGGAACAGTAGCAAGCCCCAATGAACAGTGGCGAGTCCTGACGCAGGTTTTATACCCCCCCGGCCCCTCCCAAAGTCCGCCCCCTGTCAGGGGACCATTGGTCCAGTCCAGCCTTCCTGTGCCATCCATTGGTGAAGACCTTTTCGTGACCTGATTGGAGAAGCCCCTCCACAGTGTCTCGCACTGACTGCCTCATGTGTGGTGTTGCCAGGCGAAGTCTCTCAGAGGTGAGGCTTTCCTCCACCCCCGGCTGCCTCCTGCAAGTGGCACATGTACGGTCCCTCCCCCCACATGCCTCTGACAACCATTGTTGAGGCATAACAAAACTGAATTGGCTCCTCATAGGCAGATTTCATATGTTTCAGTGTTTTTGAAGCGATTTTTCCCTTAAAGCAACTTTTCAGTTAAAAAGTCATAAATTATGTAATGCTATGTTTTAAAAATCAAAAGTCAATACAGTGATTAATTGATGCCAAATAAATGTTTGGAGGAAATTTTCCTTCCTGGAGGCTTTCCAAGTACTCTGTTTTTGTTGTCATTCAGAATGAAGGCCAGATTTTGAAATCTCAGATGTCACTGAATGAAACCTCAATCCCCTGCTCATTCCAGTCACTGTTTGTGTTCTGACATCAGGGATCCAGTGATTGGCCTGTGACAGTCATGTTCCCAGAAATGGCTTCTCAGCACTGTCAGGGCAGAAGCAGATGGAGCCAAACATTTCCTCAGGCAGCTTGCCAGCAAAGTCAATGGTGGGCCTGCAATTTGTTGCTGAAGACAAAGATGTGAGCAGAGCTGACTGAATTTACCCAGTTGTTTATTTTTTTAATGTTGTTTTAAATCTTACCCAAAAAAAGGATGATTTTTCAGCACAGAGGTTATCTACATGCTTTAGTCTCGCTTGTGATGCTTAACAGGAGGGAGCACTGATCATTGGATCCTTAAGTCCTGCAAGTATGGAAGGTCACCCAGGACCTCCATAGGGCTAAAATGGCTCCCATGGGGCCTCCCTTTTCTCTGCATGGTCAGAGAAAGCCTGTACAGAGGCCTCCTATCATATTCTTAGTTACTGCTTTCCCCTCTTTCCATTCTCAGGCTGTCCATCACAGATTTATGTTTATTATTTGTCTTCTTCAAATTTTCTGTATATCATGATCTCCATCCTTGCAAATAAAAAGCACAAGGCACAGCACAGCTGACATCGATGGGGCTGAGGTTTCTTGCCCATTACAGAAGGGCAGCAGCAGCATTGAAGCTGGCAGCTATAAGCAGCCCTTGATGTAGCCCTTGATGTAGGGTGTTGTGTAAAAAAGGTGTAATTGGTGCAAGCCAAAGTTTTGCTATGGGATATGCTAGCAGTGCAGCAGAATGGAAAGCTGTGAGTCAGTGCTGGGGTCCACAAGCTCTGCTAGTGCAGATGCAGCCCAAGCTGCTACTTGTTTCTGCTGCTGGTGTAAGGCTGGGCACTGAGGGGCTGAGCCTTGGCAGGAGAAGCTCCTTGCCCACTGTGTCTCAGCACTGTGTTGTAAAGGCCCTACTCGCTGCTGCTTCACATAATTTTTGCTCTTCTAGGGAGGTGGCAGCTTACCTCTGCTGTGTGGCTTGGTGAGCTGTCCTCATGGAGTAGCTCTTGTTCTTGACTTTCTTTCAGACAAAGAGCACTTGAAGGAGAAGGAGAAGTTGGAGATGGAGCTGGCAGCTGTGCGCTCTGCCAATGAGGACCAGCGGAGGCACATCGAAATCCTTGACCAGGCCCTAAACAATGCACAAGCCAAGGTCATCAAGCTGGAAGAGGAGGTGAGGCATGGACGATATTTCTGTGCTGTGGGGATAGACATCGCTCATGGTTAGGCCTTTCTCCATCCAAGTCCTGATTCTCTTCTACCCACAGGGTGCTAGGTCTTCCTGTTTTCCTTGCACTGGCCCTTTTATAGAGAAAATGTGTAGTTATACAATACTGAGCCAAACAACCAAGCGAAGGAGACCATAGATGTGTCTAGAGCAAAGCCTTCAATGTGTAACCAAGAACAAGATCAAATTCAACTAGCTGGTAGCTGAGGTAATGGTAGGATTTAACAGAAAAATAGAATTAAAAACTGACTACTCACTGACCTGGACTGTGATACAGACATGTGGTGTTAGTGCATCCCATTTCTTGCCAAATAATACCAGGAAGCTTTTGAGATGCACACAGCAACACAGCAGTGCAGGGCCTGGTGACTTCACATCTTAAAAAACCTGGCCAATCCGGCTGGAAGCAGACTGACCAGGATTTAGAGCTACAGGTTTTATCTGAGAGCTGAAGAGAACCTATCATACTGTGAGACCCAAGAAGTCCAAAACTCCAAGAGGCCTTTAAGCAATAATCATATAAGCCTGATAATGAAAGTAGGTATTCAGATAGAAAGAGAAATCCCAGGCACAGGGGGCTCTTTAAACTGACAGACAGAACAATACCTAGTAGGTGGAAGCTGAAACTAGGCAAATTCAAAGTGGAAATAATGCTCAGTTTTAATTATAACTAAGAGTGACATTATCAGTTCTCCATTACTGGTGAAGAAAGTCTCAATTTATTGTATTTCTTAAGGACCTTCAAATCAGGAGGTGTGGATCTAGTAACTATTTGAAAGTCTATGCATTTTAGCAGATCGGACAAGACTGCCAAAACAGGCCTTTTTGACCTTTTAGACCCCTAAAATCTCTGTCCATGGGACCAAAAGAGGGAGAATGTTTTATGAGAAGTAAAAGAAACATCATCTTTACTGCCTGAGTGGGCAGGTCATTGGTGAGGGGAAGCCATTGGTGAACCTCTACCCTAGCAGATTTGGCAGAGGTTCAGGCTCTGGCACAGACTGTTGGCATGATCTTGGGCAGCTCTGTTCCCCTTCAGAGCCTCATTTTCCACCTGCACCCTCCCCGGGGCTGGCCAGGGTCAGGGGGGAATCCACAGAAGTCTGCTGGGTGCACAGATGCAAAGGGTCTTGTGAGGAGGAGAGAAAGCCTTTCCCAAATACCTGCGGTTAAATTAAGTGCCATTCATTGTCTTGGAAAGATGAAGGGACAATTGACCTCAGTGATTTTTGAATGTTTTTTATTGGGGTATCTAATGATACCCCAATGACAGACCCCCTGTTATGCTAACCAATGCTTACTTAGAGTCTGGAAGATTTAAGGTACTATATGTGAGTGCTGAAGGCATTGCTGGTTTGTGCCTGACTATTGGCCCATTCTGACTCCCTGTTTAGAAGCATTTTGAAAACTCCATTTCCTTGGATGGATGCACTCAGCAGCAAGAAGAGGATCACATTAAGTTTAACTGCTCCTTTGTTAGTTAGACTAAGGCTGCTCACCGTCCTGGTGTATTTGGGGCAGTCCCTTTAGGGTAGCTGCAGGAGCTGGCATATCTTTAATCTGTACGTAATTTACTTGATACTGCTTGGGTTAAAGGCAACCCGAGGTTTTCTATTTGCATTTCATTACAAAGGGCTGAATAAAGGATTGTTTTGGGTGGCAACACCTGCTTCTACACTCATGGCATCATGCAGGGGATGGGAAGAAATGGTATTTGGCTCGTGTCTGGTCCACAGACTGTCACTGTGGTATTGGCAGGTAACACTGACTTGCTGAGTAGAGACTAATGAAGGCAGAAGTATATACAGTGATTTCCAGGCAAGTGGTTCAAGAGCCTACCTTATGCCTGCTGTGTTGTTGTAAATATGTTTGCAGCCTTAGGGCTCTAAGAGCTTGGCAATAGTCAGGTTTTAGTCTAGTCATCCAACAGAAATGTGCTTCTGCTGGATGCTGGATTGTGGACTGGTAGAGCTGAGGAGAGGTTAGATGTTCCCCTCTAGGGAGCTCCTAACCTGCCCAGGGCATGGCAGGTGTTATGGAGGTGGTAACTTCCTGCCGGGGCACTGTAGGTGTTACAGAGGTGGTAATCTCCTGCCTGGGGCATGGCAGATCTCAGAGGTGACATATATGAAAGTGATGCAGTTGTATTTGCCAGAGTATATCAGAGTCCTCAGCCTGACAAAACCATGTTGATCTGGTACCTTTTAACTTCTTTTTTCATTCTAGGGGCAGTTCAAATGAATTTTAGCCCAGCTGCTGTGTTTTAGTTGTTCAAGGCAGTGTCAGGCAGCTTGGGTGCAGTGCAAGTACTCACTTTCCCTTTTGTCCTGTTTCATGGCTGAATCTGAGCACCTTTTCAACAGTCTCCAGTGTTGCTGGATCTTAGACACATGCAGAAGATAAGTTGCAGTGTTAAACCTTCATTTAAAATCAGGGATTTTTGCTATAATTGGGAATATATTGAAGAAAACACAAATTCAGTCAAATCAAAATGACTGTTATTATTGTTAACAGAGTTCTAGGTCATGCACTGCTTTGTAAATCTACCCAGATTTCTTCTACCACCAGCATGTAATTAACAGCGTTTTAAATCAAGCCTTGAGAAATAAGCAGTAGCTACTAAGTTAAATTAACATAAGATAGTCTTCTATGTAAATCTGCATTATCCTGAGTGCCTGCTAGTAGAAGGATTTAATTCAAAATGTGGAGGTGGTATTATCACCACATGTCATTTAGCAAACTTCTGCTGGAATCAGTGTCTGTTCCATGCCTTGAATAGAAAACTGAATAATTGGAGAGGGCTCAGAAAGCAGCTGTACAATTTATTTGGGGTCCAGAAGTTGCTCTTTGCTGGGAAGAATTAAAGTGAAAAATTGGCTGAGCTTCGGTCCATGCACATGAATATGAATCACTGAATGGGTAAGATTAGAAGGGACCACAGTGGGTCGTCTGGTCCAGCCTCCCTGCTCAAGCAGAGTCATCCTAGAGCACATTGCACAGGACTGTGTCCAGATAGTTCTTGGTTATCTACAGTGAGGTAGATTCCGCAACCTCTCTGGTCGATCTGTTCCAGTGCTCGGTCAGCCACATTATAAAGAACCCCCAGGTCCTTCTCTGCAGATCTGCTTTCCAGCAGGTCAGCCCCCACCCTGTACTGGACTATGAGGTTATTCCTCCCCAGGTGCAGGGCTCTGCATATGCCCCTGTTGAATTTCAGATGGTTCCTCTCTGTGCATCTCTCCAACCTGTCGAGGTTCTTCTGAAAGGCTGCACAGCCCTTTTGGGGTATCAGCAACTCCTCCCAGCTTTGTATCTGCAGGGAACTTGCTCAGGAGGCATCTACCCTTTCACCCAAGTCACTGATTAATAGGTTAAACAATGCTGGGCCCAATATTGAACCTTGGGGAATGCCACTTGTGACAAGCCTCCAACCAGACCCTGTGCCACCCTCTACGATCTGCTGTTCAGCCAATTCTCAATCCTCCTCACTGTCCACTCAGCCACAGTTCCTGAGTTTACCTATGAGGATGTTGTGAGAGACAGTATTGAAAGCCTTGTGGAAGTCGAATTAGACAACATCCGCTGCTTTCCTTTCATCCGTCCAGGGATGGATGAAGAAGGGATTGCTGTCAGAGAGATTAAATGTTGCTATTTAACATAAGAGGAAATAATGAGATGCAGTATTTGGAGGCTGAAGCTCAGCAAATCAGGCTGGAAATAAAGAGTTAAGAGTAATTAACACTGAAACAATCTACTTAGAGTGATAATGGATTCTCCATCTCTTACAGTCTTCCATTCAAATCTCATATCTATAGAATTCGATTATTCAAACTGGAGTTACGTTTCTAGCACAGATATTTTTCCAAGACCCACTCATCTTTACTCAGATTTATTTGCTTGGATCATCCCCTTTAAGCCTTAGCTCTTCTTTATTTTCCTAATCCCCAGGACAAGGGCAGTGTTCAGGCAAGTTTGCTGATCTAGTGAAGAAGTGAATTGTTTAATTAAATGCTTCTTGCTCTAGTAGATCACAGTTTGGAAACAGAACAAGAAGTAATTTGCTTAAATTGCATAAGAGAAAGCCAGATTAGGCATTAGGGTAAAAGTTTTCTGGCAGTAAAGGAAAATAAGCTGTGAAGTAGTTTACAGGGATAGATTGTGTAGTTCCTACCCCTGGGTTATTTTGTAAACAGCTTATACAGATACATGCCAGGTTTTATGTACAGTTGATCCTACCTTGCAGCGAGAGGATGGATTGGTACCTCTCCAGGTGCCATCCAGTTTTGGGTTTTTTTGGAGTCTGTGTGTCTGTGAGGTGTTGGAGCTTAGTGTCACATGACTCTGATTGTAGTCACCCCTCTCTTACGGATCCATGCTTCACTGGAAACCCAAATTAATTTCAATTACAACATTTGGTACTTTGTGTTTTAAATGCGTGGGTGATTTTTTTTACTTATGAATCTACATGCTGAATAGAAAAGTCAGAATTGGTTTAAGAACCTCCCATAAACTTATGAATGTGAGAACTGTCTTGTTGCACATCTCCTGCAAAATTGTTTTTGAAGGCGGTGGACACGTGAGCATCGTCTCACCCACAAGGGCAGAGGTGTGTGAGTGTGTGAACCCTGGGGCTTAGGGGGCTGCTCCAAAGCCAAGTTGTGGCTGCTGTGATACAGATGGACCCTGCAGCATTTGGCAGGACGTGGGAGAGCAGATGAGGTCTGCTGCCAAAGAGAGACACTGGGAGAGCTCCCTAACCCTCTCTGATCCATGCTAGTGTGGGTGGAGGTGACACAAACACCTTTCTACTGCCGAAATAGCAGATTCAGCAAGAGCCTCTGCTGTGTGAGTCTTGCCAAGTCGTGAGCTCCTGAGGAATGCAGTCTTCATGCTGCTGCCAGAGACTAGTGGGGATTATAATCTCATTAATTTTCATGGAAAGCCCAGGGAGCTGTAAGCATTAGCCTAGATTGCAGCAGGGCTAAGGAGGTCACTCTGCCGGTTGTTGGTGCCACTTGTTAGGGAGGTTTGTTTAGACCAAGATATGCTTTTGCTGTGAACAAGCCTGTATTTCAGTTCACCTGTGACATGGATGGATTTAGGGTGACAGAAGAGGAATTCATACCCCTTTTGGGGTATGCTGATTGAGCAATCTCTGACTGTAAAACCCTGCATTGCAAAATCCTTGTGTCATGTTTAGCCCTTCAGTAATTGCATTATAGACATAAAGAGGGCCTGGCTTTAGCTGCCAGGACATCCCATCTCCAGATCAGCAGGGACGAGCCTGTGAGCAGGATAGAGTAGGTGGAGCGCTTCTGACTTCTGGCACTCTGCTTGTTCCACCTGTGTTGAGCAAATATGCAGGAGTGAAAAAAGAACCCCTCTGTTTGGGTGCAGGCAGTGTGCCAAGTGTCACCAGTCAATAAAACCCTCATAACTGGGTTCAGCCTGTGTGTTTGCCCAGAGAGCATCCCACCGACATGACAGCTCTTGCGTAGAAATGGCCAGGGGAGTTCATGGTTAGCAGATCCCCAGTGCGTGGAAGATCTGGGCAGCATTCCTTCCAAAAGGGTAGATCTGCCCCAGCAATGCCTGCTGTGCACATTCCCTGCCCATCAAAGAGGCACCATCCTTTCCCTAGAGAAACTCTTGGAAGCAAATGACCAAAGCCATGCTTGAGCCCAGTGCATGCCTGCAAATGCACAGGGGTCCCAGTGGCCCAGGGTAGGGTACAGTGCCCTCCAGATTGCTGACCCCCTGTACCCCACAGCTGCGCAGGAAGCAGGCCTATGTGGAGAAGGTGGAAAAGCTGCAGCAGGCGCTGACACAGCTGCAGGCGGCCTGCGAGAAGAGGGAGCAGATGGAACGGCGGCTGCGCACACGCCTGGAGCGAGAGCTGGACTCGCTGAGGATGCAGCAGGTGAGGACAGGGTGATATGGGCAGGACCCCAGCATGGGGCCTTTGGTGTTGATTTTAACAGAGATAGTCACTTGCAGCCCTGCCAGGTGCCACCTTGCTTTTGGATTCAGGTTGTTGGGCTTTCCTCCTAAACCATTCCTTTGGATAGGTTCCTGGATCATTGGAAGTGTTTAAGGTCATGTTGGATGGGGCTTTGAGCTTGTGAAGTTTTCCCTGCCCATGACAGGAGGGCAGGATTTAGATGATCTTTGAAGGTCCTTTCCAACCCAATCCACTTTATGATTCTTATTCCTGATCTTCAGTAGAGGATGCGGCCATTCTGCTGTGGAGCTCTGGACACAGTTGAGCCCTGCCTGCTGCTGGGCTGGGATGTCCTGGCTCGCCTGCCCAAGGGCAGGCAGGGGAAAATGTACTTCCAGGTTTTTCTCTCTAGCAATGACAGATTGTGCAAAAATCAGCTCCACACAGAAGGAGGAGAGGAAAGGTGCGGTACACGTGAGATTTACCCCAAAAATTTTAGCTGATGTTTCATTGAAAAGGCCAAGAGGGATGATGTGGGATCTGGTAGGAGCAAGACCTAGGCCCGTATTTGTTCTGTGCAAAGCTTGATGTATGTGGTTCACAGAAACCTCAACCCACGACAGATCTGGAGCCAACTGATGTCATCTTCAGACAATAAATTATTTATATATCAGTCCAGTCCAGAATGGGCTAGGAGTATAGATTTGCATTTCTGTGTCCCCCCTTGTTTTTTGGCAGCCCTGTGTCCTTAGAGGGGTATTGCTATGCTTGTCTTTTATGCACAGTTATTCCTTTGTTTTAACACCTTCATCCTTAAGTCCCAAAGTCCAGTTGTCTCTGAAAAGGAAAAAAATAAAGCATGAGGAGGTTGCAGGGAGAATTTCCAGGCTGCAGCCTGCATGAAGTGCCAAATACGTGGGCATTGGCTCTGGAGGAAAGTGAGCAGATACGCTAAATGTATCAAACTACAGCTTGGGGAAAAACCAGTAACATAAGCAAAGCATGATGCTCCTGGAACTCTTGAAGGGCTCATTCATATCTGTCATCACATGCATCTGCTACTATAACCTTTCCTTATTTATAAGCCATTAGTAGACACCAAAGCAGCTGTTACACAGAGCTTGTGCTGCCAGAAAGCAGAGGGGCTGATCCTGCTGGCAGGATGCTATTGGGAAATAGCTTTACAGTCAGGTCAGTGTCGGTGGTTTGCAGAGTCATGAGGTGGCCAGACCTGAGAGCATCCCCTTCCTTCTGGCAGCCCTAGGGCAGGGCAGGCCCCCCAGCACCTTTCCCAAGGTATCACTCTGCTGCTGCTCCCTGCAGACCCTTCTTATTCATCTCGGCTCTTTCTTGCTGCCATACAAGTGTGTTAAGTCTTTCTTGCTCAGTCCACTACAGGCTTGGTGTTCAACTCTTCTCAGTTCCCCCTTAGCCAGGTCTCTTCCAGTTTAACAAAGGAATTACATGGGGTATGACATGCTAATGCCATTAGAGAAAAGAACATTTGAGAAAAATACAACTAAAATTCAAGTGAAGATAAAACTAGAACTAAAAAAGGCTAGGATACAGAGACAAACTGTTGTATTAAGTAACAGGGATGACTTGTCACTGAAGTTCTTGTCTTGGGAGTTCAGACTATGTCTTCATTTTGGCAGAAAATTCCTCCATAACTTACAGTTCGTTTAATTTTAAAATTTTTTTGGTACTGTAATTAGCAATTGGCTTTTGGGTTGACATAGTTTTCAAATGCCAGCACCCATTCCATCTAGTAAGTTTTAAGAGGAAAGATACTCTTAACTTCTTGTCTCATCTGTCAGCTTTGAGAGAAAACTTCGGGGTATTTTTACTGTTGTTTTCCATACTGTTTGTTTATGAGCCACAATGCTGCAGAGAATCACGTGGCATCAAAATACCCCAGCTTTTTGCTTCAGAGCTGTCGTCTCTGAGTTATCAAAGTTATAGCTACTGAAATATTTTCTCACTGCAGAGGAAAAAAAGGAGATTTTCTTTTCTCATTTTTACCAGAGTCAGCAGAAGGGACCCAGCACACTAGGAGACAGTGAGCCAGAATCCCTTCTGTCCCTGGCTTTCTGGTAGCTGAGTCCAAATGGCAAATCTTCCTTATCACAGACGCACAAATTGGGACTAATAAACAAACTCTTTCAATCAGCATTGCAGGCTCAGTGTGCAAGGCTGGCAGATGTTTTGACTCAGAAGATGACAAGCACCCATGATGTCCCAAGATACCATTTGTAGATCAGGACCACACTTCCAAAATAGTACCTTCCTGCCAGAGATTTGACAGTATTTTTGCAGGAGCAGAGTCACAGGCATTGTTCCCAAGGGCCGCTCCATATTGCATTTCCATAAAGCATCTTCCTAACATGTTGTTACTGCACCAGAGGCAAAGGCTGCAGCCCTTCCCTGGTATCTCTAGTTTCGATGGTACAGCTTTGCCAGTGGAACTTCAAGGTGTAGCATGAATGAGAAGCCAGTGCTCCTGAGACATGGTTTCCTCTTTAGCACAATACTGTTCACCATGGAGTATAACAAATCTCTTGCAATTTTTATTTAAAAATTAATTTATTTCTACTGAGTTCTCCCAGAGCTTTATGCCTCTCCCCTCAGTGTGCACTCATCCCTCTGCTGAGCCAAGGACTGGATCTCCATCCGCCTCCATTCTCTGTCAGCAGTGAGAGGAGCTCAGGGTAGCTACCCATGCTGCTTAGGTGACTTAATTAAGTTCTGTAACTAGGTGGAATAAATCCTGCCTGGACAAGCACTTTTCTTGCAGCATAGATGTAAAGTTATGCGCCCATTGCTGCTTGTCAGCATCCCATGGGAGCCACCCCATAGTGCCTGGGGAGCTGCCCCTCTAGTTAGAAAGTTAGCTGTTACACCACAGAAAGCATCCCGAGGGCACAAGAGAACTAATGGGCCAGAAGGAACAAGCTTAAATGCACGTTTGGGATATTTTCCCAGCTGCTGCTTTAAGCAGGGTACCATGTAACTAGGTCACAAGGTGCTTTTTTTTCAGCTTTAATATATAAACCCTCTGGAAATAACTGCCTGTCCATACTAAGCACTGCCCAGCCATGGGCATGAAGTCCCAGCAAGAAGAATATCTTTTAAAGCTTCATTGCTTCTTTTCCTACCAACTTTTTTCCTACTTTTTCCCTTGGCTTGGGGTATCCCAGGAAATCTCTGCACATCCAAGGTAGCAGTCAAATCCCTGCTTCTGTCAGCATGGTCTGAGGAAGCATGTGCTAGGGTTGTACATATGGTCAACTTGCCTGTTCTCTTGCAAGCTAAGGGGTTTAGCCTCGGGTTTCCACGTGCCCCTGTCAAAAGACATGCGGATGTCTTTGTATGTGCCAGAAAACTGAGGAAAAAAGGGTCAGCAGCTCCCACGCTTGGCAGGGCATGAATATCTGTCACTCTTTCCACTGGCAGAGGCAGGGCAGCTACCAGGCAAGCAGCCTTCCAGAGCATAACGCCCCAGCCCTCATGGAGCTGGTGCGGGAGAAGGAGGAGAGGATCCTGGCCTTGGAAGCAGACATGACCAAGTGGGAGCAGAAGTATCTGGAGGAGAGTACGATCCGACACTTTGCCATGAATGCTGCAGCCACAGCTGCAACGGAGAGGTAAGATGACCTTGCTGCAAGCAGGCAGCTGTGTTCCCCATGGAAAGCATGGGGAAATAATTCAAAATGGGTGTTTTCTTAAGGCTGGATGTTGCTTGTCTTTCCCCGCTGAGTCGCACTGCCAGGCTTAATGCACTTCTCCAGGGTGTAATGCAAGTGAAATACAATAGTTGGTTAAGACAGAATTTGTCCTGACCAGGTCCAAAAGTTTATCAGATCTAGGCAGCAGATTCAAGCAATGGCCTCTGGCAGTCTGAAGGTGCCAAATTACACAGCACAGGTAAGGCAGCTCTTCCCAGCACACCAGCGGAGTGAGCAGGGACTTGGTATATGGCTGCACCCATCCCATGGCCTACTGTGGTGGTCAACAGCTGGCCTGAAGGCCTCACAATAATAATTAATCCCATTTTATAACTCCCTGTTTTATAACTGAAATAAATAAGATATAACTGAAATTATATACGTACCTTGACCAGTATGAACTGCTGGAGAGCAGGCCCAGGCCATTGGGGATGCAAGCAGCTATTGGCTGGTTGGCTGGGTGGCAACTGCTTCAGCCAGTAGGGATTGACCGCGTGAACCTTCAAGGCTGTATAAGTAGAAGAGGACTCAATAAAGTTGGCTGTTGTGCATGATCCTAGGTGTGTCGTGTCGCATTCCTGCCTCCGACATCAGGCGACATCGTCTGCAACAAGGTTGTTTAACCTAGTTTTAAAAACCTGTAATAAGGAAACTTTTGTTGCCTAAATCCCCTTTTTCACTACTTCATTAATCTTCAAACTAAAATGGTTTTCCTGATAGCTAAGCTAAACTTCTTTACTGCAAATTACCTCCGTTGATTCTTGTCCTTCCCAGGCATACAGGATGAACAACAGAACACTGTTGATGTTCAAACAGCCTTGTAAATATTGGAAGACAGATATTCCCTGTTGTATCTTCCCTGGTCTGAACTAACTTCCTCCCTTCAGCCATTCCTGACATGTCCTAGTAGTAAACCCTTTCCCATTCACATTGCATATGTCTGGACTATCTTTCTCCAGTTTGTCTGTGTCAGAGCATGGTGGCCAAAAGCACAAAAGGCAGTGAGACTTCCGAGCGATCAGGAGGATGGGATAATTAACTTCTCACCCCAGTTTCTTAGGAACCAAATCCCCAGAAAACATCCTAAAATGAGTTTTCCCTTTGAAATGCGTTTAGGTGCGTGACTCAGGATGGATTTTTCTTTTGCAATCCAGTCTAGGCAGCAATTCCTATGCTGTTTTTCAGCTTCCAAAGTGTAGAGCTTTGTTATTGGTTCATGATGTAGTCTTTTTGACTTGGGATCTAGTGTGTGAGTCCCTCTGATGTCTGACCCTATCCTTCTGAATGGCTGTTAGCCCTGTATGGGTCACCCATGGCTCCAGCCTGGTCTCTGTTCCTGTAACCCAGTTAAATTAATGGTATTAGTGACCCAGCCCAAGCCAAGAGTAGCCTGCAACAGGATGCCCCTATGCCAGCTAGCTGTCTGCTTGACAGGCAACCATCCCTAGCTTGCTCTTTGAACATGGGTTTGGGGTTTTCTTTTCAAGTTTCAATATCACTTGCAAAAGCTACCATCACAGTCTCAGGAGCCTGACTCACCGTGGTGAACCTCTTTGCCAGGGATGCCTCGGCCCCGAACCACTCACACAGTGGCAGCTACGGCGAGATGGCGCTGGAGGTGCGGGGCTGGCAGGAGGAGGAGGAGATCGTGCAAGCCAACCGCCGTTGCCAGGACATGGAGTACACGTAAGGAGTGCAGTGCCATTCCTGCTTGTTGTGGTGGTGGGGCTGGGTTCAGATAAACCAGGATACCCTTCTCTTCTTTCCTACATGCCTGGAAAGGATGGGCTTGGCTTCACTTTGACTTAGTTTTGCTCTTCAGCATTCAAAAGGGATTCAAGAGTTGTTGTCATTAGATAACTTCCTCCCTACCTTCCTGTTAAGCCTTCTATGGCAAACCCAACATTTTCACAAAACAGAGGCTGTTCCACTATTAAAAGTAGTCTGTCATGCAAGGACACAAATTTGCAGACACTTTTATAAAAAAGGTGTATTTGTTGCTTGTGGAAAATACCAGTGACTGTTTTTACTGGGTTTGGGTTTTGTTTTTCACTCACAGATGCAAGCTACTCCTGCTTCCAGGGAAGTAGTGGAGTTTGCCACTGGCTTCATAAATATAGATTGGCATCCTGTGTTTACATTGCTAATTAAACATGAGATGATGAAAACGAATGCTTTCACTGCTTCACAAAATGCGCCTGCATTGTATTATATATTGTACAGAACAGTCAGGCTAGTCATTTGACTGTCACAGTGTACAAATTTTTGAAAAATACCATTTGGTAGTTGCTCAGTATTACATTATTATATTCAGATTTAGTGTTAATCATTCCTGAAGAAGAGTTCAGATAATCCCATTTTTTTAGTGATTTGAGAGACTTCAGGGTCTATATGAGAGAAGTAGCAGGCTTTGCTCAGCTCTGAACACCCATGTGCTGATTTTTTCTGCAGTGGTGAGGGAGAAGGAAGAGCCCAGACCACCTCTCAGAGAAACCAAAAGGAACTTTTTCATTCACTTCAGCAGGTCTTTACTCCAGCTGACAACAGACCTGAATCCTGGGGCTAACTCAGTCTGCCAAAGCATAGTTTCCAGATTTGGCCCTGATGTATTACAGTGGTGAAAATTGCCTATGTGTTTGTATTGTGACCCTAGCAATGTGCAGCCTGCTCAGGATACTGCCCAGTGCTCCTGCTGGGTTAGTAAAACCATAGCATAGATGGGTTCAGTTAACCTTGAAGAAAAGTTTTGGCATAATAGCTAGAAATGCTGTCTGTTTTGAAATGCATGGTTATCCGTGGAGGAACTGCTGGGAGCTGCCTTGTCCAAGTATCTCAAAACCAGAGAGGACAGTGCAGCAGGGCATCTGCCTGGGGACCTCCCTGCTGCCTCCCTACCTCCTGGGTGTGGAGACTTGCCCATATGAATGTTTTTTCCATTCCCGTAAGCAGAGCATTAATATTTTGGCAGAATAAAGAATCTCCATGCCAAAATAATTGAGAAGGATGCCATGATCAAGGTCCTTCAGCAGCGGTCACGAAAGGACCCTGGGAAAGCTGACAGCGCCAGCCTGCGACCGGCTCGGTCCGTGCCCTCCATCGCCGCTGCTACAGGTGTGCATTCGCGCCAGACCTCGCTCACCAGCAACCAGATAGCTGAGGAGAGGAAGGAAGAAAAGCTCTGGAAGGGAAGCATAGGTGGGTTCAGCTTTTGTTTACGCTTTGGCTCACCCATCACTTCGTCGTAATCCTTCTGCTTGAGCTTAGCAAAAGTCCCTTGGCACGCATTACCCTGACAGCTCATTTCCAGAGCACTTTCCATGGGCAGAATGTGTGTCCTTGTGCTTAAGTCAAAAATCAGTCATTCTTTAACCCTGCATTGTATCTTAATTACATTTTTAATTATATTAAATCATTCTGCACTGATTACAGAAAGCCATAGTTGAGGGAAGTCCTCCCAGATACAAGCACATAATGTATGCCACTTTATGGGACTAAATTACAAATTTGGGCTAGAAACAAAGCCTGAATAAAGTTAATCAAGAGGGCGAGCATCCATTTGGATAGGATGTGATGTGGCAGATAAATGGGAAAATCAGTGGTAGGACTGCCCGTTGTTTGGGGCATGTAGAATGGGGGTGTGGAGGTGTGCAGGGCTGTGTCAGGAGTAAGTGCCACTAGGATGGGTGTGCACAAGGGGAGGCAGGGAGGGGAAGCTGCTTTCAAAAAGCTGTTTTGTAGGAAAGTACCGTATGGATGCCAGAAGAAGCAGCATCAAGGGGAAAAGCTGAGCCAAACTAAATGAGTGGAGACGTACCCAGTGTCTTGTAGCTCTCGGGTGGGACGGGACAGCACATACATTTGTGCCAGGATGTGACTAACCTCTATATGTTTTCAGGGCTGCTCTTGGGAAAGGAGCACCATGACCACCCATCAGGCCTCTCACTGCCTCCTCCTCTGCCCTCCTTGTCTTGCATGCCCATCCCCGTACTGGCAGCCTCCCACACGAAGACAGGCAGCAAAGACAGCAGCACCCAGACGGACAAAACTGCTGAGCTCTTCTGGCCTGCAACCGCCTCCTTCCCCGGCCGGGGACGCCTGGGTACCACCCCATCACACAGCCCAGCCCCACGGCCCCTGGGGACACGAATGGCCAGCGAGAAGCTGGGTGAGCTCTGCCAGATCCTTGTGTCAGTGCAAAATGTCAGCACCCCCGGGGCTATCAGCAATCCCTAGGGCTATCAGCAATCCCCGGAGACACATCAGTATTAATGGGGGCAAGGTGTGTGTATGAAATCCTGCCACAGTTTGTAAGATGCAGTGGAGGTTTCTTCAAGGAAACTAAAATTGTTGAGAGAGAACTTTCTGAGGCTGCCCAGAGTGGCTTTGCAGAGCTTTGTGCTCAGCAGCTTCTGTAGAGCTTCGTTCACCTGTGGCAGGCAGTTTGCAATTATTCATGCTGCCAGATATAAAATTGTAGAGTTTCACACCATGAAAACACTCCACACCTGCTCACATAATCAGACTCCTCTTTTTTTTCAACTGAAACCATGGTTAGTTAAAGCACCATTTTCTCCCTAATTTTTAAGGAAAGCTGGAGGAAATAGTAAGGAGAAAGTGGAGATGGTTTTTTAAGGGGGAATGAAGAAGTACAATTTTAATTCTTTTTGAAAGGTGGAAACTGCTGGTTTGCAGCCCTAGCAAAGGAGACATTTATTTTATGCACATTATTTTGAAAAAGCCTGTTTCTTACACATTCATCTCCTCTCAGAAGCAAGCTTTCCCTCTAAAAACATGCTATGTGTCATTTAAAGGGCTGACTATCACAGAACTAGATGGTCTTTAGCGTTCCTTCCAACCCAGACCATTCTATGATTTTTAGCTAATGAGGTTCTTTGGTCTGTATCTCTTAAATACCATCTTTGTGCCTGTCCTCTGGGTCTGTGCACACTGACACACCTGCTGTCATTGTGCGGGGCATCACACGTTCTTAGTGTCCTGAGCAAATTTGGTTTTCAGTATGTAGGATGTGCAGGTAATACATGCCCCACCTTCAAGGATTGGGTTGATATTTACTTTGAACAATTTGTTGTTGAATTTAGGCTGAAGACCAACTTTCGCTTCTTTCCATTACAGAGAACTCCAGCCATGGGAAGCTGCCTGACAGCAAAGGCAGAGTGAGCAGCCTGCTCCACAAGCCTGAGTTTCCAGATACAGACATGATGGAAGTCCTCATCTGAGCAGAGGACATCATCTCTGGGGTTTTGTGTACAGCCAGGCCCAAGATGGTCCTTGGTGTGCCAACGCTGAAAACTAACCCTGAGAGTGTGAAAAAAGACGGAGTTTATGCCCAAATTGAAGCTAGAGTCTGATATGTTGAGACTTTTGACCAGGCAAGAAGTCAAGAGCACTGAAGAGGAGCAATGAAATGAACGTCTGGGATTTTTTGAACAGAAGGGGTCGTTGAAAATGGAGAGTGGTGTGAGAAGGGGATCATTGAGGAAAAAGGAAACGGTGTTTTCTGGCGTAAAGAGAAAGTAGTGAAGTTACAGACTGGATGCACGCTGCCATTCTGTTTTCCTGCCTCTGCAACCAGGACAGGAAGTGAAATCCCATCTCTTTGGAGGCCAGAGAGAGTTTCTGAGTAATCCAGGAAAAACTTGCATCTTCCTCAGTATCAATGCATTTCTTAAAAGTTTCAGTCTCAAAAATTTCACTTCTTAATTTTTATGAATAATTGGTCTGTAGGTGTAAACGGCAGGTTCTTGTAAGTATTTGTTTGAAGTGGCATTGGTGTGGTTTTCCTGGGCAGGCAGATCAGGTGCCTCTTTCCTGGCTGGACAAGTGTTTCTCTTGGAGCCAAATTTACAGTACAAATATTCATGTCTTGCAACCTCAGAGCTTGCTGAGACTTTTTTTTGGTAGGAGCAGTTGTTGGCTGGAATTCTGGTGGATGAATGTAGAAGAGGGAGGGGGGACCCTTCTGAAGCAAACCCTGTTGTAACCATAGGAAGATTTCAGGAGGGAAAGTTGGGGGAGGATTCCAGCAGCTCCCTAAGGGGCTGTGCACTATAGAGTTCCTTCAGAGGGGAGCTGCATGGGTGTGTTTTTGGAGGAGTTAAGCTGGGTTTGTATGTGAGACCAGAAGATGCCTCTTTCTGGGCACCGGTTCATGGTATTGTAAGAATCAGTGTGTTTGTGGTAAAAACAAGATTTTTCCTTACTTTCAATTCTTATAGCCAAATCCTACCTTCCTTGAGCATACAAACCTGCTGTTCAAGCTGATGTGGGACTGGACATTAAGGGGTGTAGGAGCAGGCTGGGAAGGGTTTAACTGCAAAGCAGTACGTGAGTATCATGTGTTTTCTGTGCTGAGCTGCAGTTTCTTTTCACCTTATTTTACCCAGGGTGGAACATTTCTCATTTTCATCTTTGTTCCTGAATTCAGTAAGAGGCAGCCAACTCACCCATTGTGTTACTCATGGCTTTGTGCACTGCACATGCCGATAGGGAAATTTTCCTCTGTGAGGCATTTCTGTATTGGCTTTGCGGTTCCTGAGCCTTGTGGTGCACCATAATGACTTTAAGGAGAGCTTGGCTTTGGGAAAAAGAGTTATGGGACCTAATGTGAAGCTGCCTAGAGTGGAAAAGTGATGGGTGCTAGAAGTAATCATGCACTCAGGGCTGGCTTGAGGTTACTTCTTCCCGTCAGGTAACAAATCAGAGCCCTTGTCTGTTGAGAACACCAGGCATTTTAAATTCTGCTTTCGCCAAAAACTGAAGTCCTTGTGAACTCAAAGCCTTCACGGGCCAGAGCCTTGTTCTCAATACTGCCTGGCTGATACCTTTTTTTTTAAAAAGAACAAAATTGCTATATTAAAGCTATGCACTTACTTTTGCGTGTACCTAGAATTAGACATATGTTGTTGTCACTCTCTGAGTTTTGCACTTGTTAAACGTAGTGGTAGGTCAGTTGTGCAGGAAGCAAACTGTGTGTTTCAAGTATTAGCAGCTTTGCATTGTGAAACCAAAGGTGTAAAACCCTTGGAAGATGTTACGCAGCTTAATATATGCCTTGTAAGATAATTTTATTTTTTTCTCTAAAGTTAATTTAAATGTTGTAATTATTTGCATAAAAGCTGGGACCGTGCGTGACATCACTGCTGATTCATCTCCCTGGCCCTTCCTCAAATGTCTGTGGTAGGAATGGGGCAGGAGAAAGACAAATCAAGGGAATACAAGTAAAATGTTGGTGACTATTTAATTGCATCACTTTTTATCCAAGAAATAAGGATACCCAGGTGCTTGGATGTCTCTAAGCATTTTGTTACCAGCTGTAATATTTCTTTTGCTGTAACTCTTTAGTAAGTTATGTGCAGGCAGACAGTGAGGCGTCCAGGAGAAACAGTGCTGGATCAGCATGGATCAGCTCTCAGTTATGTTTGGTAGTGGTTCAGCTCGATTTCTCCAAGTCAGCTAGAGAACAGCACTCCTCCTTGTGGAGACCACAGTCTCTCCAGTTTCTGCTATCCAAAGCTGGCTTTACATTTGATGCTGCCCCAGATTCATGGTCACATATAGGAAAGGAAACTGTTAGAAACAGTGTGTAGGCAACTCTTGTTGTATGCAACAGCTTAAATAAACCAAAAGGTTCATTCTCACCAATTCTGTTGAACTCAAGAGATGTTAGTTTTCCTGGAGGGAAGGTCTGGAGGACCAGTGTGTCTCCCTCCAGCCCAAGCACTAGCAGGACTTGCATGGAGTACTACTGCCATATGTCAGTCCCGCTTAGCAGAGCAGCGCAGCTCCGTTTGTGCTGCCTTTCCCAGTTCTTTGAACTGTTTTGTGCTTTTGAGAAACTGTGCTGTAGCCATTCCAGGTGACGTTGGTGGTAATTAGTTGTAAAGTACTGTCATTTTTTATTGTTGTTGGTTGTATAGAGAAGTTTGTGTACAGTGTTGTACAGCTGGAGGGTTATTTGTACATAGAGGGGAAAACAACATTATGTGTCACCCCCAGCAAATGTTGATATTGTTGGTCAGCCAAAGATTTCTTATTCTTTGCTGTTTAAATTTGTGCCTTACTATTGTATATAATAAATGTATAAACATGTTTATTTTCTCACTTTTCCAGTGTGAATACATTCAGTCCTCTGGAAAAAAGGACTTTAAAAAAATTCTTTAAGCTTTGCAAACAATGTGCTAAGACTAAGATGGGATACCTCAGCGACTTTTTAAGGTTGCATCTTCTCCATTTTTCACAGTTGTTAATGAAAGGCCCCACAGCACATGATACCAGTAGGTGAATGTGCGCATGAAATCAGTAGGTCTCCAAGGCAGAGGATCAAACTGGGAGCTTGCCCAAGCAAGAAGACGTGATTTTAGTGAGATCACTTCACTGAAAGGAAATGAGAGTGGAAAGTTAATGAGATACTTTGATGAAGATCATCTGAATATTTTTTAGCCCTATGTTCCTGCTAAGCATAGAACTCCCACTGATTTTTTTGTATTTTGTTCTTGAGGGTCTGGGGCTTCTTTATTTGGCAGATGCTGGATCAGTGTGAGTGAGGTACCTAAATACCTTTTATATCTAGATGCTCTTGAATTATATACCGTCCTCAGCAAGGAATAAAGATCAGATCCCATTTCATGCTGTAGTGCAGGCAAGGGGAATGCTCCAGCCTGGTGGAAATACTGTTTCTATGTTTCTTTATGCAACTGAAATAAATGGGGGGAAGGGAGCAAAAGTTGGCCAAGTGTCTGGCTTTGAGTAAGGGAGGTTTGCTCAGCAGGCTCTCACATGCTCTTGAAAGTGTCTGTTAAAAAATTCCTGAATCAGGTCCCAGGGAGCTGCAGGCATGAAAGGCATGAATGCCGCTAAGGGCCTCTCTCTCCTATGAGTTTTTCTCTGCCTGTCCCAATCTTCTCTCCCCAGATCCTTGCACACATTGAAAAAACCAACCTGTCCTGAGCAGGAGTGTGTCAGCAAAGATCCAGGGGGGTTGCAGAAGTTTGAGGAGCAGTTTGCTTGACCCAGATCCCAGCACCGTGTGTTCCCTGTGCAAGCACAGGTCAGCCTGACCCATCTGATCACTCCATCTTCAAGACATGGCAGCTGGAAGTATTTCTTGTGCCAAGAGCAAAAGTTTGGTGACTGTTGAGATTGTGGCTTTTCAACTTCCTTCAAGTCAAGATTTGACAGTAAAATTTGGCACATATCTTGTTTTTCAAGTCCATGGAAGAAAAGAAACTAACAGAGGCCAAACCAATATTAGGATGGGAAAAGCCTCATGGCCAGCTGTGTCTAGGTATAACAAGGAGGGGCCTTATTCCATTTTTGGTTTGTGTCTTCACCACAGATGCTCTGGCCAAAAAAAAGAATGTCACTGTAACACTGTCTGCAGGTTAAATACATTTTGCATATTAACGTCAGGAATAAACATGTAAAGAAGCAAACTTCCAGAGTCAGTTTGTTTAAACATTAAAATCCATGATTCCAAAAATAAGTAACAGACTTGCAGCATGTAAGGAAAGAGCTCAGAAGAGCTAAAAATATTAGCAAGATTGCCATTTAGAAATACTCAAAAATCTAGTCCCACCCAAAGGGGGACTTCAGGCTTCACTTGGATTCAGTGCACTGTGCAGCTGTGACATCTCTTCTGCGCTGGTTTGTTACCACATTCAGGGCTTTCTCCTCCCAAAGTTTGAGAGGGGCAAACGTACAAACAGCAGTGAGGTGCATTCTTGGGGAAAAGCTGAGATTTCTGACATCTTTAAATACCTTCTGGGTCTGGACTGAAGGTACACTGCAGTGAAACGTGAAAAGTTCAGATCTCACTCCCTGGCAGGAAGGATGCTGCCAGGTGTCTGCTTGTCATCAGGATCCCCAGTCTGGGGTCTGGATGAAACCCAACAAACCCAGCTGAGCACCCTGCTGTGTTCCTTGACCACTCTGAGTCAGGTAAGTCAGCCTGAAGGTAGTAACCCCCCTCTCTGCAAACCAAAGCAAGTGGGGAAAACAGGACACAGTGTCCACAGTGCAGTCCCACCTGAGAGAAGGGTAAAACACAAGCAGCTGTCATTGTGCCACTGTGATTAATGTTCATCCAGACCTTAAGCTGTGGCTTCGAAGCCTTGTAAAACCAAACGCGAGTGCCCAGCATTCCTGAGCTATAAAAGGCCCAGGAATTCATTGACTCGAGGTATGATGACCACAAGCTATTTTCTTTCATACCGACCACTTCAGCTTTAGATGAACAAAATATCAGTGTGCATATTTTCCAGAGTAACCCTGCATGCCCCTGCTGCAGTCCAGAACTCAGTCCTGTGCCAGTGCCCTCCTGTTTGACACAATGCAGGGCAGCAATAAAGAGATGAGACCCAGGTCCGTGTTGGCCCCCCATCCTGTGAGAGGCTGAGGACCTGCAGCAAAATTTAGTGCCGAAAGGGAACTTTTTTTCCCAGGTACCACGTGGTGAGGTAGCGATGGAGCTTTTGGCAGGCTAAAAGTTGGAGGATGGCAGTGCCACCACCTCTCAGGAGGTCATACCCACACCTGACCATTGTGGTGGCTTCTCCAGCTGCTTGGTGGACTCTTTAACTCCTTCTTCATGGCTCCCCCGGGCCTGCGTGCCCTGGGAGCACCCTCAGTCCCCTGCAGAAGCAGGGTGAACAGCCAGTGACCCTCCAGGCATGTGAAGCTTCCTACAGGACAGCTGGGCTCAGAATGAGAACAGGGGACCATGATGGCAGCTGACATCCCTCTGCCAGTCCCTGGCTTGGGACTTACCAGCTCAGGTAGGAAAAATCCTGCGGAAAGGAAGCTCCAGGAGAGAGAAAGGTGCTGTAAGTTGTGAGGAGATGGAGGTCTTGCTTGGCCAGTTACTTGGAGCACATTTAAGACAACCCTTTTTGATAGGCTTGCTATTAAAACTGCAACACAATTTGGTGTGCAAAAAATTTGCTTCTTGGTGTAAATTCCTTCTGAATTCATGGAAGGGACCTTAAAGACCACATGTAGTTCCAACACCCCTGCCCTGGGCTGTGACACTTTCTATGAGACCAAGTTGCTCAAAGCCCCATCCAACCTGGCCTTGAAGATTTCCAGGAATGGTGCATCCACAACTTCTCTGGATAGCCTGTGCCAGTGTCTCACCACCCTCACAGTACAGAATTTCTTCCTTATGTCCAACGTAAACTTTCCCTCTTCCTCTTTAAAGCCATTGCCCCTTGTCCCATCACTACATGCCCTTGTAAAAACTCCCTCTCTGGCTTTCTTGTAGCATTCCTCTCGTAGCTCTGGCTTTCATCCTCTCAGTGCACATCCTACCCTGCTTCTCTGCTGCACCCTCTCACCCTGCTGCCTCCAACGTCTTTTTCCAGCTCAACCCTGCCAGAAACAGGCAGGGAAAGCCCAGGCTATCAGGTTCTCATGGGCCACCAGTTTTACTGTTCTATTTTAAGACTGAACAGCTTGAGAGGAAGGGGCTACCCTCATCTAGGTGCTTGTACAGTTCCTTGCACAGTGGGGCCATGTGTGGTAGCCCCAAATCATACTCTCAAGCTGTAAATAAGGATATTTGTTGATGATGATGATCTGTGTGCCACCTCTGTGCGCCTCTGCTTTTAAAATGAAATCATTGTACCTGTTTCCCAAGCCTAAAGCTGGTGCACAAGTCAGAGCCCTTTCACTTAAGGTGTTAAATAATGCCTTATCCCTACCACACGGCTTTTTTTAGATGGGTGAGCCTTTCTTTTCAGATGCCATGAGTGCCTTATCGTGTTACCCAGATGGCTGTGTGTGCTGGCTCTTCTGCCTGCAGGGCTCTGAAGCCTCACCCGACCCTGAATAGGATTGCACCACCAGCCTACATCATCCCTGTCCCCATCCACCACTAACAGGTCCCCTGTGCCGTTCTCCAGCAGCCCTGTGCCAACACCTGGGCAAAGCCAGCTGGCAGCAAGATGTCTGCCCCTGTGCCAAAACAGCATGGGAGCCACTCCCTCTGCTGGCTCATCCTGCCTGCTCTTCCCTGATGCTTAAACAGGGAAGGCTCTGGAGTGGGGCTTTTGGTCTGAAGGGTGAGTCCAGCATATAATGCTGACGCTAATACCAGTAGTATTATAGTAACAGTAATTACAGTCATAGTGGTAGTAGATGAAGAGAGAGAGCAAGAGGAATAAGACTAAGACAGACTAGGAGGAACCTGATCTAGGTGAAGATGTCTCCTGTCATTGCATGGGGGTTGGACTAGATGGCCTTCAAAAGTCCATTGCAATCCAAACCATCCATCCTATGATTCTATGACAAGGATATAAATAAAAAATAAGAATAGGAATCAGAACAAGAAAATAAAAAAAACAGGAATAGGAACAAGCATAATAAAAAATTGGTTCATTACAGGAAACAAGAAAATTAAGAAGAGAAGAAGAAGAAGGAGAACAAGAAATCTGGTCACCTCTAGTGGCAGAAGAAAGTTTGAGTATGAAGAATTTGATTCTAGAGTGAGCAACACATTCATGCTAAGGGAAATTTTTCTGTTATCCCTCAGTGACCCTTGGCTGTGGCCAGGCCTGTTCAAGTGTAGGCCTTCCAGGTAAAAAGCTCAATCTAAGCACAGGGCTTTGAGCTTGCAGTGAGAAGATGGGATTGTGTGCTCGTGGGAACTGGGTTTGCATTTGAAAACTAGTTTGTTACATAGTCCCTGGGTGCGAAAGTCCTCTTTGCATCATCATCCAGTTGAACTGTTCAGACCCGAAACAGCTACCACAGACCAGGTTCATTTCAGAGAGGAATTTCATACCCCCCTTTAGAGCAAATATTTCCCAGCACTCGACAGCCTTCACCCCACACGTCAGCTTTCTCCTTGGATCTCTCACCAGCAGCAATTTTTTTCCCATTTGAAAAAATGTGCTTGAAGTTCTAAGTAGAAGAGACTTTTCTGAACACAGGAACTGTCCCTCAGCTCGCTGGAGAGAGGAAGGCCATTTTGAGGCCCCCTTCAGGACCAGCTCCAGAGTTGCACTGTGCTAGGCATTTGCAGGTGGGACATGCCCTGGGGTCCCAGAGGCCCTAGTAGTCCTTTGTTATCATCGTAGGCAAAAATCATGACCCATGGCTAGTCCCTCTTGATCCCAGCAGAGCTGGCATGGAAGGGTGCTGCAGCCCCAGGACTGCTTGGGCACTGGCCAATAGCTGGGAATCCCTTTGGCAGTCTCCTCCTCACCCCACCAGCTCCATGTGTCCCTTGTGAGGGACCATCAAGAAAATACCATGGAGTCTGCACCCATCACTAAAGTAATTTACGTGGACTATTTTGCTGGATGCTGTATGTGTCGAAGTTTTCCCTTAGCAGAACATGATAGAAAGGGGGAGAATTGGCAGGAACACGCATCACTGTGCATTGTTTGTTGGGCAGTGTGGGATGTTCCCAAGGTGAGCATTGCCAGGTAAGAAACCAGATAAAACCCATACAATGCTACAGGACCTAAGAATAATAAATGAGATTATTAAACCAAGGCATCCCACGGTCCCAGATCCTTACACCTTGAACCAGGTTCCCTCCTCACATCACTGCCATTCAGCACTTGATTTAAAGTATGCTTTCTGCGGATGCCCACTTAAAAGGGATAGTAGAGAGTATTTTGCCTTTGAGTGGGAACAAGAGGAAGAAGGGAAAATGGTAAAGCAACAATTGACATGGATGGTCCTTCGACCATGTGCGAGGATACGCAGAGGTACCAGTCTTTTTTACTCAGGAAAGCCTTACAAAAAATATTGAAAGAATTTACTCCATGCCTAGGGATTAAGTTATTGCAGTATGTGGATGACTTGCTCCTATCAGGAAAACAAGTGGAAGTGGTAGAAGAAGCAAATGGGACATTGCCTAATTTTCTAGCTAAAAAGGGGCTTAGAATATCTGAAAAGAAAGCACAAATGGTGGAAAAAAAGGTTAAATATTTGGGACATATTTTGACTGCAGGCTTGCGGTGTGTTGACCAAGAGAGGATCCAGGGAGTTTTAGAAGTACCATTACCCAGGACTAAAAAGGAGCTGCGACAATTTTTAGGACTAATAGGATATTGCCCGACCTGGATTGAGGATTTTTCTATTTTAGCCAGACCCTCCTGGATGACTTTTAAATGCACAACAGCCCCAGTGTTGTGATATGGACACCAGAAGGAAAGCAGAGTTTTTAAGTGTTAAAAAGCAGACTGAGGATCCAGCCCTAGCCCTTCCAGATTGGTAAAAAAAATTTGAATTCTCTGTGGATGTTAAACAGGGCCATGCCAAAGGAATTCTAGTGCAAGAACACAGGGATACTTGAAGACCGGTGGCCTATTTGTCTAAGATGTTAGACCCAGGGATGAGGGGGTGGCTCCATTGTTTGCAAAATTGTGCAGCCATGACTTTAATGGTAACTGAGGCCTGAAAACTGACAGCAGGAGAATCTCTTATTGTTGGAATCTTGCATCAAATTAAGGCTTTGTTAACCAAAAGAGTGTCTACGTGGATGACTAGTGCTTGGTTATTACAGTATGAAACTTGTTTAATGAAACAGGAAGATTTAGAATTAGGAAGCAGGGAAGGGTTAAACCCAGCATCCTATTTAACTGGTCCCAAGGGAGGAGACCTGAAGGAAACTTATGACTGTATTCAGGTAATAAATATATCTGCATTCCCCAAGGAGATACTCATTTTTCCTCCTTTGAATTAATGTTTGGGATTCCTTATCCTGTTAATTCTCAACCAAGAAAGGAGGTGGAGATAAGTGAAAATAGTATGTGGTCAAAATACTGTCTCTCATGAAATCTTTTCTACAGGAAGCTCAGTTAGCACAGACCATGCCTTTGGACTTTGCTGTTCATAACATCCAGCCAGGAGACCGGGTCCTACTTAAGGAGTAGAAAGAAGCAACACTGACGGCAAAGTGGTGCAGACCATACCAGGTATTACTGGCCACAAAACCAGCAGTCAAAACAGCTGAACACAGGTGAACCCATCATACTCAGGTCAAGGTCTCTAAAACCCCAGAGATTTGGAATTCTCAGCTGGAGGAAAAATATGGGAGACCTTGGCTAAATTTCTGCACAAGTGGAACAGAGCAGTAGCTCCAGATCACCTACAAGGGCCTTGAGTGACTGGTGAACTGATATGAACTGTCATTGTTTCTAAGTTGTTTCTCAGGATTTATTTGCCACACCAGGTGCAGAGGCCAGATGTGGAAAGGTTGGCAGGGGGTGCTTCAAGTGTTATTCCTTTTCTTGTGCAGTAACAGTTTTCATTTGATACCATGCCAGGAGGAAACAGTCAAGTTATGGTAACTAAAGTTTGTAAAGATAAACTGAGAGTTAAGAAGAGGAGGGATTGATAGGAGAAAGGGGTGCTAGTGTCTTCACAAACAACTCAGTCTAAAAGAACCGGTTGGGTTCTGGAAGAATGGATGCGGGGGTCTTCATGAAGGCCAAGTGGTGCGAGTTTGTTGCAGAACCAAGCCCAGCCTTGTGAACTGAACAGAACTTCTGAACTTTAGGGTAAAATGCAGGGGCTTAAAGCTAATTTTAATGGTTCTACAAAGCATGATGGGAGGGATTGATGGGGGGGTACATGTTCAAGGGAGAATATGTAGTAGGTGGTTTGGGAAGGCTTTACGTTCCTATAAACTAAGCCAATGGGGAAAGGAGGAGGGAAATGTGCAGCCAAGAATATAGGATCAAAGAAGGTTTCATCCTCCAAAAGCTTGAGAGAGACCTCAGAGGGATATGGCCTGGTGGACTCTCTTTTAATTCGAATAAAGTTGATTCTTGCATGAAAAGAAATGAAATGAGGAATCAAGGAATAAAATGAAATGAAAAGACAGGAAAGGAAATATAATGACATGAAATGAAATTGCAAAACCCAAAAATACTGAAATGAAGTGAAAAAAATTAAATGGAATGGAATGAAATAAAGTGCAGTGAAATGTACTGAAACTTAATGAAATTATAATCACTGAAAGCTCGAGATTTCATTTCCTTTCATGAAATGAGAAATCAAGGAATCAAGTGAAATGAAAAGACAAGAAAAGAAATATAATGACATGAAATGAAATAGAAAAAAGTTGAATTATTGAAATGGAATGGAAAAAAATGAAGTCCAGTGAAATGAACTGTAATTTCATTAATTGATTTTCATTGAAATCTTGAGATTTCATTTCCTTTCATCAAATTAAGAATTTTTATTTCATGAAAGGAAATGAAATGACAAAACAAGGAAGGAAGTGAAATGAAATTGCAAAAATCAAAAATTCTGCAATGAAGTGAAAACAATGAAATGGAATGGGAAGAAAGGACGTGCCTCAAAATGAGCCAAAACTTCATGAAATGATATTCACTGAAATCTTGAGATTTAATTTTCTTTCATCAGATGAAGAATTTTTATTTCATGAAACAAAATGAGAAAACAAGGAATGAAGTGAAATGAAAAGACAGCAAAAGAAATAAAAGGACATGAAATGAAAGTGCAAAACCCAAAAATTTTGAAATTAAGAGAAAACAATATAATGGAAAGGAAGGAAAGGATGTGCCTCCAAATGAGCTGAAATTTCATGAAATTATATTCATCGAAATCTTGAGATTCATTTCCTTTCATGAAGTGAATTTTTATTACATGAAAGGAAATGAAATGAGAAAACAAGGAATGAGGTGAAATGAAATTGCAAATATTGAAAATTCTGCAATAAAGAGAAAACAATGAAATGCAATGGGAAGAAAGGAAGTGCCTCAAAATGAGCTGAAACTTCATGAAATTACATTCATTGAAATATTGAGATTTCGTTGCCTTTCATGACATGATTTTCATCACAGTGGGTGTTGTGGTTTGACGCTGGCCTAATGCCAGGCACGATGAGAGTCGCTTGCTCACTCTCCTCTGCCACAGCTGGGTAGAGGAGAGGAAAAAAATTAACAAAGGGGTCATGAGTTGAGATAAGGACCGGGAGAAACACTTCAAGGGCTAAACAGGCTCAACTTAAGGTTGCAAAGTGAATTTATTACTAAGAGAATCAGAGAAGGATAATGAGAAATAAAATGCCATTAAAACACAGTTTTCCCCCCACCCCCTCCCTCCTTCCCACCGACAGCGCGGGGAGACAGGGCATGGGGGTTTTTGGGTCAGTTCATCACCAAGATTTTCTTCCGCTGCTCTGGGAGAAGANGAGGGGCAGAGGTGGCCCCCCTGCTACCAAAGACCAGAGCATGCAAAACCAATACAGCGGAGTATTCATGTTGCTCACTTTACACTTTTTTGAATCTGATCCAGCCATGGCGATGGGGACCTCAGGCACAGCAAGATGATGGTATTAGGCTTCCTGTTAGGGCAGAGAGGGTAAAAGAGCCTAAAGCTCCAGGGATAGTGGGGCTGGAAAATGCATGCCAAGAGGATCATGGCAGGGCCACAACAGTTCTGCTTCTACACCTTGCAGATTAGGGCCATGAACAGGGATGGGCACCTGAGCAGCAGCCCAAAGCTTGTTTAAAAGTGAGAGTGAAAAAACCAAAATTATAAATTAAATGAAAAAAATTAAATTGAATGGAACAAAATGATGTGAAGAGAAATGTACAAAAAATTAATGAAACAATTTCCATTGACATCTTGAGATTTCATTTCCTTTCACGAAATGAAGAATGAATTCTCATTTCGTGAAAGGAAATAAAATGAGAAAACAAAGAAATTTAGTGAAGTAAAAGAAAAAACCACGAAAATTCTGAAATTAAGTGAAAACAATAAAATAGAATGAGATAGAAGGAAGGGCATCAAAATAAGCCAAACCTTGCCGATTCGATCTTCTTTGAAATTGCAAGATTTTGTTTTCTTTCATGAAATTAGCAACATCCTTTCATGAAAGGAAATGAAGCCTTGAAATCTGAGAACGAAGTATAACAAACACTCTGGAAAAGAGATATGATAAAAAGGAAATGCAATTGAAAAAAAATAGGAAATTTGGAAATGGAGTGAATACAACGAAATGGATTGGGATGAAATGAGGTGCAGTGCAAAGGGCCAACACTTGCCAAAATTTTACTCACTGAAATCTCAAAATCAGGGAAAAACATAAAAAGAAGAGATTGGAGAACAAATGGATGAAATGAAATGCCAAAAAAAAACCCCAAACCACAAATTCTGAAACAAAGTGAAAACAATAAAATGGCATGGGATGAGATGAAGGGCAGGGAAAGGGACTGAACTGTGCCAAAATCATCCTCCCTGAAATCACAAGATTTCATTTCCTTTCATGAAATGTTGAATTTCATTTCATGATAATAAATAAAATCTCAGAGTCAGAGAAAAAAGTGAAACAAACAGACTGGGGTGAAGCTATAATGAAATTAAATTCAAAGTAAAGAGATACAAGAAAATTCTGAAATGAGGTGATTGAAATCAAACACAATGAGACGACATAAAGTGGGCTCATTTGCATGTCTTTTGTAGTTGCAAAGTTACTAAACATACAGATTTAGTGTTTTTCTCAAGCCTGATATTAAGGGTAGCCTAATCCTAAGTGAGGCAGTAAAACCAGCCTTTTGCCAAGGCAGGCACCAAGTAGAAAGAAGAGGAGGGAGCAAGGTTGGGGCAGTGCTAAGCTCCCCTTGGCATGCCTTTGGCAGTGTCAGTGTCCCTGGAGCTCTGTGCTTTGTGGTTTTCTGAACCCTAACCCTAGGCGTAACCCTAATGTGCCATTTAGGTAAAACCTTATAAAGGCCTTGTTGCCTTTGTAAAATCATGGCTCAGGCCTGTTACTTTGGCTAGAGAAGGACAGTGGGAAACAGGCATAGCTGAATTAGAGGTAGAAAAACATGCTGCATGACTATCGTGTGTTCAGAGAGTGGTGTATGGTGATTGGTTGAATTAAGCTTGTTGTGCTTTAAAAGTATGTAAACAGCTAAGAAACTATAAAAGATGCTGTGTGGTAACAAACATAACCATTTTGCCTGGAGTTGTTGGTGTGTGTGCGTGTTTGTCGTGACCGCCTCAACAGCGACATCTGGTGCCCTGTGTGAGGACAACAACTCCACAGGCGGCTGCCTGTGAGCGGCCGTTGCCGTGGGTGAGAACGGCGGAAGCGGCCCAGCGGACAGAGAGTAGCGAGGCGAGCTACCAAAGGTCCGGACCGACTGCAGCCTTATACGGTGAGCCGCTGGGACAGAAAATGGGAGCTCATGTATCCCAAGAAGAAAAGACAGTTGTGAATGTTTTTAGTGTGAAAGCCTGGGAGCGAGTCGAGCAGCTTATTTTTGACTCTGCTTCCCGAGATGATAAGACTGCCAAAACTTTGACGATTACCTGGATTTTTGCTGCTAAGCCAGGTCCAGATTCTTCAACAGCAATACTTATATGTTACATGATTGGTACAACTTGTCACATAAGATGTATACTGCCTTTTCAAGGAGTCTGGTTTTCAAAGTTGGATTGGACTGCATTAATATTGATTCCTTCCTCAGTTACACTGATGTTAGCTGTTACCACAAAACTGGGGGCTTGTATGCTTGGGAAAATTATTTGCAATCCTCAGATCCCTCCGTAAAAACAGCAATTAACTCTAAAGGCTGATGTTAAAACATTGCACGATTTACACGATTTACTGGCAGCAATTAGCTGGGTGAAGCCCATGCTAAGTTGAACCACTCATCTATAAGGCATTCCACATTAACGTTATCTGCAGAGACTATTTTAGGTTTATATACAATTAGCTCACGATTCTCCACTGCAAAAGCAGATGGACTTGTGCCAGCTTTAACACTTTGCTTGCTTTTCTGCCCCACAGATTTACTAAGGTAATTTTATTGGGACTATGTATTGGGACCATAAACAAACATGTGACAGCTTTTCACATAGGTACAGCTATCTAGTAGTTCAAGTGTAGTTGTTCTTTTTTGCCACTTATTAATTGAAACTGGACTTTCTATCAAAAAAGTTTAATTACAGTGATGGACCAGAAAAGTGACCAAAAGTGACACCACCTTACAAAACAGACTTGCTCTCTAAGTGTGTGTTATCTGTACTAACCTAACAAGAGTTTCATGTGCAAAACTCAGGGTGGTATTATATTACTAGGCCCTTGGTGTTTCATCATTACCTTTCATACTCCAAGGTCAAGTTTGCTGTATTGACAATCACAAAAACCTATCTTGCCATTTACAGACTAAGCAGGTTTTAAGTGCAATTTGCTAATATATTCACTGTTGTCACTTTTCTGACTAGGACTGCACTTTAAAAGACCCTAGCAGATTTATGCTTATACCAGAAAACTACTGACAGGCGTACAATGTTGTCAATTTTGAAGCATGGTTGCAATTTAGAAAATCATGCAATATTGTACCAAAAGAGTCCTGATTGTGAGCGGATATTTTCAATCATGTTTATACTTACCATAACCTATTCTCACAACTGAATAATATGGCTCTCCAGCAGTTCCCTGTCTCACCAGTTTTGCTATGGCTTGATCCAGTGCAGCTTCATGGTTTTTCAGTGTTTCCAAAGTTACAGGGAAAGATAGCTGAGCTTCACCAAAAGCCTCCTCCAAACTGATGATATTGTGGTCCTTGTAGGAGAGGACAGAGCACAGGATGCAGATGCAGTCCCAGTCCTTCTCGCAGAAGCATTCCAGCAGTTTGCCGTGCTTGGAGCATCTCCTTTCGGCCAGGGCCTGGGCATTGCAGGGCTTTCCCCCAGTGTGGATCCTCTCGTGCCAGATTGGGTGGAAGCTCTGGCTGAAGCTCTTCCCACGTTCTCCACGCTCGTAGGGCCGTTCCCCAGCATGTGGTTCTTCTGGACATTCTTACTGTTGTGCTTACTGGGGTGGGCTTGGCACAGGGAGGCTTCACAGCTCAGGCATGTCTTCACCACTGGCTGCAGCTCTTCGAGGCAGGAATCACACAGGATCACCTTATCTGGCTGGTGCTGGAGTGCCTGCCTGGCACAGTCCCTGAAGAAGCTGTGGCTGCAGCCCAGGGACACGGAGTCATAATAAATGTCCAGACTTGCCACGCTTAATAATTTCTCCAGTAAATCCATGTTGCTGCTATTTCAGTTGCACATCAGTTATTTGCTTGTATGTTATACATCAATGAACAACTGCTGTATGACAAATTTTTGGTAGCTTTTGTGTACTGATGAAGTCAAGGCGAGTTACATTCTGCTATATTTGACACCTCTTCAGGAACACACTCTACTCCCACTTTAGTTTTGCTAAATTTAAAATGACGTTAACATTGAGCTCTGCCAAGTGTAAGTTTGTAAAGTTTAAATGATACTAAGGCTAAGTTCTGTTAAGCTTAATTGTTGTTAAAGTTAAGTGATATCAAGTGTAAGTTCTATTAACTTGAAGTTCTCTTACATTTAAGCTCTGTTAGGCTTATGTTCTGCTGAGGTTAATTTTTGTAAGTGTAAGTGCTGTAAAGTTTCAAGTTTAAGTGTGTTCAGTTTTAAGTTCTGTTATTTTAATTTCTGTTAAGTCTAAGTTATATTCAGATTAATTTCTGTTCAGCTTCAGTGATGTTAACTTTAAATTCTATTCGGTTTACTTTCTGTTATGTTTAGGTCACGCTAAGCTGAGTGTGAGTGCAATTAAGTTTAACTTCTATTGACGTGTTCATTTAAATTATACGATGCAGTTCTTTTGTTACAGAACTAGAACTGAACCGATTGAGACACTTATGATGAAGAATTGATAAACAACTGTTTAAGAACATAAGATAATAAGTTATAAACATATATGAAGATTTGACTTGTTAAATCCTTAAATTCATTGAAAATTCCATGGGTATAAGTGTTCTGCATTGATCAATTAAGATAATTATTCATAACAATTTTTGCTGTTCTATCTCGCACAGGTAGCGCAGAAGAATGACTTAACAGTTCTAAGTTATGAATACTATTGATTGTAAGCTGTTCAATGCTTTCTTGCTTGCTTTCATTTTGCTTTATTATCATATATGCATAGATCTGTGGATAGGTATACTCTCAATTTTTAGGATAAGTTACAGCAGATGTATTACTGATTCTGAATATGTTCTTAATATCATAGCCTGAATTCNTTGCCATTTACAGACTAAGCAGGTTTTAAGTGCAATTTGCTAATATATTCACTGTTGTCACTTTTCTGACTAGGACTGCACTTTAAAAGACCCTAGCAGATTTATGCTTATACCAGAAAACTACTGACAGGCGTACAATGTTGTCAATTTTGAAGCATGGTTGCAATTTAGAAAATCATGCAATATTGTACCAAAAGAGTCCTGATTGTGAGCGGATATTTTCAATCATGTTTATACTTACCATAACCTATTCTCACAACTGAATAATATGGCTCTCCAGCAGTTCCCTGTCTCACCAGTTTTGCTATGGCTTGATCCAGTGCAGCTTCGTGGTTTTTCAGTGTTTCCAAAGTTACAGGGAAAGATAGCTGAGCTTCACCAAAAGCCTCCTCCAAACTGATGATATTGTGGTCCTTGTAGGAGAGGACAGAGCACAGGATGCAGATGCAGTCCCAGTCCTTCTCGCAGAAGCATTCCAGCAGTTTGCCGTGCTTATATTGTGGTCCTTGTAGGAGAGGACAGAGCACAGGATGCAGATGCAGTCCCAGTCCTTCTCGCAGAAGCATTCCAGCAGTTTGCCGTGCTTATATTGTGGTCCTTGTAGGAGAGGACAGAGCACAGGATGCAGATGCAGTCCCAGTCCTTCTCGCAGAAGCATTCCAGCAGTTTGCCGTGCTTATATTGTGGTCCTTGTAGGAGAGGACAGAGCACAGGATGCAGATGCAGTCCCAGTCCTTCTCGCAGAAGCATTCCAGCAGTTTGCCGTGCTTATATTGTGGTCCTTGTAGGAGAGGACAGAGCACAGGATGCAGATGCAGTCCCAGTCCTTCTCGCAGAAGCATTCCAGCAGTTTGCCGTGCTTATATTGTGGTCCTTGTAGGAGAGGACAGAGCACAGGATGCAGATGCAGTCCCAGTCCTTCTCGCAGAAGCATTCCAGCAGTTTGCCGTGCTTATATTGTGGTCCTTGTAGGAGAGGACAGAGCACAGGATGCAGATGCAGTCCCAGTCCTTCTCGCAGAAGCATTCCAGCAGTTTGCCGTGCTTATATTGTGGTCCTTGTAGGAGAGGACAGAGCACAGGATGCAGATGCAGTCCCAGTCCTTCTCGCAGAAGCATTCCAGCAGTTTGCCGTGCTTATATTGTGGTCCTTGTAGGAGAGGACAGAGCACAGGATGCAGATGCAGTCCCAGTCCTTCTCGCAGAAGCATTCCAGCAGTTTGCCGTGCTTATATTGTGGTCCTTGTAGGAGAGGACAGAGCACAGGATGCAGATGCAGTCCCAGTCCTTCTCGCAGAAGCATTCCAGCAGTTTGCCGTGCTTATATTGTGGTCCTTGTAGGAGAGGACAGAGCACAGGATGCAGATGCAGTCCCAGTCCTTCTCGCAGAAGCATTCCAGCAGTTTGCCGTGCTTATATTGTGGTCCTTGTAGGAGAGGACAGAGCACAGGATGCAGATGCAGTCCCAGTCCTTCTCGCAGAAGCATTCCAGCAGTTTGCCGTGCTTATATTGTGGTCCTTGTAGGAGAGGACAGAGCACAGGATGCAGATGCAGTCCCAGTCCTTCTCGCAGAAGCATTCCAGCAGTTTGCCGTGCTTATATTGTGGTCCTTGTAGGAGAGGACAGAGCACAGGATGCAGATGCAGTCCCAGTCCTTCTCGCAGAAGCATTCCAGCAGTTTGCCGTGCTTATATTGTGGTCCTTGTAGGAGAGGACAGAGCACAGGATGCAGATGCAGTCCCAGTCCTTCTCGCAGAAGCATTCCAGCAGTTTGCCGTGCTTATATTGTGGTCCTTGTAGGAGAGGACAGAGCACAGGATGCAGATGCAGTCCCAGTCCTTCTCGCAGAAGCATTCCAGCAGTTTGCCGTGCTTATATTGTGGTCCTTGTAGGAGAGGACAGAGCACAGGATGCAGATGCAGTCCCAGTCCTTCTCGCAGAAGCATTCCAGCAGTTTGCCGTGCTTATATTGTGGTCCTTGTAGGAGAGGACAGAGCACAGGATGCAGATGCAGTCCCAGTCCTTCTCGCAGAAGCATTCCAGCAGTTTGCCGTGCTTATATTGTGGTCCTTGTAGGAGAGGACAGAGCACAGGATGCAGATGCAGTCCCAGTCCTTCTCGCAGAAGCATTCCAGCAGTTTGCCGTGCTTGGGGCATCTCCTTTCGGCCAGGGCCTGGGCATTGCAGGGCTTTCCCCCAGTGTGGATCCTCACTGATGATATTGTGGTCCTTGTAGGAGAGGACAGAGCACAGGATGCAGATGCAGTCCCAGTCCTTCTCGCAGAAGCATTCCAGCAGTTTGCCGTGCTTGGAGCATCTCCTTTCGGCCAGGGCCTGGGCATTGCAGGGCTTTCCCCCAGTGTGGATCCTCTCGTGCCAGATTGGGTGGAAGCTCTGGCTGAAGCTCTTCCCACGTTCTCCACGCTCGTAGGGCCGTTCCCCAGCATGTGGTTCTTCTGGACATTCTTACTGTTGTGCTTACTGGGGTGGGCTTGGCACAGGGAGGCTTCACAGCTCAGGCATGTCTTCACCACTGGCTGCAGCTCTTCGAGGCAGGAATCACACAGGATCACCTTATCTGGCTGGTGCTGGAGTGCCTGCCTGGCACAGTCCCTGAAGAAGCTGTGGCTGCAGCCCAGGGACACGGAGTCATAATAAATGTCCAGACTTGCCACGCTTAATAATTTCTCCAGTAAATCCATGTTGCTGCTATTTCAGTTGCACATCAGTTATTTGCTTGTATGTTATACATCAATGAACAACTGCTGTATGACAAATTTTTGGTAGCTTTTGTGTACTGATGAAGTCAAGGCGAGTTACATTCTGCTATATTTGACACCTCTTCAGGAACACACTCTACTCCCACTTTAGTTTTGCTAAATTTAAAATGACGTTAACATTGAGCTCTGCCAAGTGTAAGTTTGTAAAGTTTAAATGATACTAAGGCTAAGTTCTGTTAAGCTTAATTGTTGTTAAAGTTAAGTGATATCAAGTGTAAGTTCTATTAACTTGAAGTTCTCTTACATTTAAGCTCTGTTAGGCTTATGTTCTGCTGAGGTTAATTTTTGTAAGTGTAAGTGCTGTAAAGTTTCAAGTTTAAGTGTGTTCAGTTTTAAGTTCTGTTATTTTAATTTCTGTTAAGTCTAAGTTATATTCAGATTAATTTCTGTTCAGCTTCAGTGATGTTAACTTTAAATTCTATTCGGTTTACTTTCTGTTATGTTTAGGTCACGCTAAGCTGAGTGTGAGTGCAATTAAGTTTAACTTCTATTGACGTGTTCATTTAAATTATACGATGCAGTTCTTTTGTTACAGAACTAGAACTGAACCGATTGAGACACTTATGATGAAGAATTGATAAACAACTGTTTAAGAACATAAGATAATAAGTTATAAACATATATGAAGATTTGACTTGTTAAATCCTTAAATTCATTGAAAATTCCATGGGTATAAGTGTTCTGCATTGATCAATTAAGATAATTATTCATAACAATTTTTGCTGTTCTATCTCGCACAGGTAGCGCAGAAGAATGACTTAACAGTTCTAAGTTATGAATACTATTGATTGTAAGCTGTTCAATGCTTTCTTGCTTGCTTTCATTTTGCTTTATTATCATATATGCATAGATCTGTGGATAGGTATACTCTCAATTTTTAGGATAAGTTACAGCAGATGTATTACTGATTCTGAATATGTTCTTAATATCATAGCCTGAATTCNAAAACTACTGACAGGCGTACAATGTTGTCAATTTTGAAGCATGGTTGCAATTTAGAAAATCATGCAATATTGTACCAAAAGAGTCCTGATTGTGAGCGGATATTTTCAATCATGTTTATACTTACCATAACCTATTCTCACAACTGAATAATATGGCTCTCCAGCAGTTCCCTGTCTCACCAGTTTTGCTATGGCTTGATCCAGTGCAGCTTCATGGTTTTTCAGTGTTTCCAAAGTTACAGGGAAAGATAGCTGAGCTTCACCAAAAGCCTCCTCCAAACTGATGATATTGTGGTCCTTGTAGGAGAGGACAGAGCACAGGATGCAGATGCAGTCCCAGTCCTTCTCGCAGAAGCATTCCAGCAGTTTGCCGTGCTTGGAGCATCTCCTTTCGGCCAGGGCCTGGGCATTGCAGGGCTTTCCCCCAGTGTGGATCCTCTCGTGCCAGATTGGGTGGAAGCTCTGGCTGAAGCTCTTCCCACGTTCTCCACGCTCGTAGGGCCGTTCCCCAGCATGTGGTTCTTCTGGACATTCTTACTGTTGTGCTTACTGGGGTGGGCTTGGCACAGGGAGGCTTCACAGCTCAGGCATGTCTTCACCACTGGCTGCAGCTCTTCGCGGCAGGAATCACACAGGATCACCTTATCTGGCTGGGGCTGGAGTGCCTGCCTGGCACAGTCCCTGAAGAAGCTGTGGCTGCAGCCCAGGGACACGGAGTCATAATAAATGTCCCCAGCATGTGGTTCTTCTGGACATTCTTACTGTTGTGCTTACTGGGGTGGGCTTGGCACAGGGAGGCTTCACAGCTCAGGCATGTCTTCACCACTGGCTGCAGCTCTTCGCGGCAGGAATCACACAGGATCACCTTATCTGGCTGGGGCTGGAGTGCCTGCCTGGCACAGTCCCTGAAGAAGCTGTGGCTGCAGCCCAGGGACACGGAGTCATAATAAATGTCCCCAGCATGTGGTTCTTCTGGACATTCTTACTGTTGTGCTTACTGGGGTGGGCTTGGCACAGGGAGGCTTCACAGCTCAGGCATGTCTTCACCACTGGCTGCAGCTCTTCGCGGCAGGAATCACACAGGATCACCTTATCTGGCTGGGGCTGGAGTGCCTGCCTGGCACAGTCCCTGAAGAAGCTGTGGCTGCAGCCCAGGGACACGGAGTCATAATAAATGTCCCCAGCATGTGGTTCTTCTGGACATTCTTACTGTTGTGCTTACTGGGGTGGGCTTGGCACAGGGAGGCTTCACAGCTCAGGCATGTCTTCACCACTGGCTGCAGCTCTTCGCGGCAGGAATCACACAGGATCACCTTATCTGGCTGGGGCTGGAGTGCCTGCCTGGCACAGTCCCTGAAGAAGCTGTGGCTGCAGCCCAGGGACACGGAGTCATAATAAATGTCCCCAGCATGTGGTTCTTCTGGACATTCTTACTGTTGTGCTTACTGGGGTGGGCTTGGCACAGGGAGGCTTCACAGCTCAGGCATGTCTTCACCACTGGCTGCAGCTCTTCGCGGCAGGAATCACACAGGATCACCTTATCTGGCTGGGGCTGGAGTGCCTGCCTGGCACAGTCCCTGAAGAAGCTGTGGCTGCAGCCCAGGGACACGGAGTCATAATAAATGTCCCCAGCATGTGGTTCTTCTGGACATTCTTACTGTTGTGCTTACTGGGGTGGGCTTGGCACAGGGAGGCTTCACAGCTCAGGCATGTCTTCACCACTGGCTGCAGCTCTTCGCGGCAGGAATCACACAGGATCACCTTATCTGGCTGGGGCTGGAGTGCCTGCCTGGCACAGTCCCTGAAGAAGCTGTGGCTGCAGCCCAGGGACACGGAGTCATAATAAATGTCCCCAGCATGTGGTTCTTCTGGACATTCTTACTGTTGTGCTTACTGGGGTGGGCTTGGCACAGGGAGGCTTCACAGCTCAGGCATGTCTTCACCACTGGCTGCAGCTCTTCGCGGCAGGAATCACACAGGATCACCTTATCTGGCTGGGGCTGGAGTGCCTGCCTGGCACAGTCCCTGAAGAAGCTGTGGCTGCAGCCCAGGGACACGGAGTCATAATAAATGTCCCCAGCATGTGGTTCTTCTGGACATTCTTACTGTTGTGCTTACTGGGGTGGGCTTGGCACAGGGAGGCTTCACAGCTCAGGCATGTCTTCACCACTGGCTGCAGCTCTTCGCGGCAGGAATCACACAGGATCACCTTATCTGGCTGGGGCTGGAGTGCCTGCCTGGCACAGTCCCTGAAGAAGCTGTGGCTGCAGCCCAGGGACACGGAGTCATAATAAATGTCCAGATAATTTCTCCAGTAAATCCATGTTGCTGCTATTTCAGTTGCACATCAGTTGCTGCTATTTCAGTTGCACATCAGTTATTTGCTTGTATGCTTGGCACAGGGAGGCTTCACAGCTCAGGCATGTCTTCACCACTGGCTGCAGCTCTTCGAGGCAGGAATCACACAGGATCACCTTATCTGGCTGGTGCTGGAGTGCCTGCCTGGCACAGTCCCTGAAGAAGCTGTGGCTGCAGCCCAGGGACACGGAGTCATAATAAATGTCCAGACTTGCCACGCTTAATAATTTCTCCAGTAAATCCATGTTGCTGCTATTTCAGTTGCACATCAGTTATTTGCTTGTATGTTATACATCAATGAACAACTGCTGTATGACAAATTTTTGGTAGCTTTTGTGTACTGATGAAGTCAAGGCGAGTTACATTCTGCTATATTTGACACCTCTTCAGGAACACACTCTACTCCNTCTGCAGGAACACACTCTGCTCCCACTTTAGTTTTGCTAAATTTAAAATGACGTTAACATTGAGCTCTGCCAAGTGTAAGTTTGTAAAGTTTAAATGATACTAAGGCTAAGTTCTGTTAAGCTTAATTGTTGTTAAAGTTAAGTGATATCAAGTGTAAGTTCTATTAACTTGAAGTTCTCTTACATTTAAGCTCTGTTAGGCTTATGTTCTGCTGAGGTTAATTTTTGTAAGTGTAAGTGCTGTAAAGTTTCAAGTTTAAGTGTGTTCAGTTTTAAGTTCTGTTATTTTAATTTCTGTTAAGTCTAAGTTATATTCAGATTAATTTCTGTTCAGCTTCAGTGATGTTAACTTTAAATTCTATTCGGTTTACTTTCTGTTATGTTTAGGTCACGCTAAGCTGAGTGTGAGTGCAATTAAGTTTAACTTCTATTGACGTGTTCATTTAAATTATACGATGCAGTTCTTTTGTTACAGAACTAGAACTGAACCGATTGAGACACTTATGATGAAGAATTGATAAACAACTGTTTAAGAACATAAGATAATAAGTTATAAACATATATGAAGATTTGACTTGTTAAATCCTTAAATTCATTGAAAATTCCATGGGTATAAGTGTTCTGCATTGATCAATTAAGATAATTATTCATAACAATTTTTGCTGTTCTATCTCGCACAGGTAGCGCAGAAGAATGACTTAACAGTTCTAAGTTATGAATACTATTGATTGTAAGCTGTTCAATGCTTTCTTGCTTGCTTTCATTTTGCTTTATTATCATATATGCATAGATCTGTGGATAGGTATACTCTCAATTTTTAGGATAAGTTACAGCAGATGTATTACTGATTCTGAATATGTTCTTAATATCATAGCCTGAATTC
>VZTH01000072.1:163037-178866 GCA_013397815.1 Aleadryas rufinucha
GGGGCTCTGAAGGGTTCTCCCGCATGCACCCGGGACCGTGCCCCAGCACCAGGGGTGGGGGAGGGGAGGCCCGAGGCCGCTCCGAGGAGCGGAGCCTCAGCGCCCATCTTCCCCAACTCCTGCAGGAGGCTGCAAAACCGAAAGAGGGAACTTCCTGTGTCCCTCAGGCTTTAAATATGGAAACCTCAAAAAGCACTACTGGTCAAAAGGGCTGTCTATCTGCTCAGATTCAACCTACCACAGAGACTTTCCCAACTGCTATTAATAGAGGTTTGTTTCTAGGATATGTTAGGGGAACCCTTCCAGTTAAGGCCTTGGCTCTAGCCAAGCCCTGGCCCTACCTGATCAGGAGGCATGCCAACAGACCCAGGTGTTTCTGCACTAAAAATGTAATGGCTTTGGCAGTGTAAATGTCCCAGAAGCTCTGGACTTTGTGGTTTTCTGAACCTTAACCCTAGGTGTAACCCTAACCCTATACCTATCCCTAGTTTCAGCCTGAAATAGAGCATTGGGCAGAGGCCAGTACCAAACAGAAAGACGAGGAAGGAGAAAAGTTGGGGCAGTGTCCAACTCTGCAAGACATGCCTTTCTCATTGTCAGTGTCCCTGGAGCTCTGTGCTTTGCGCTTTTCTGAACCCTAACGCTAGGCGTAACCCTAACCCTAGACTGAGCTGGAAAAAAGGCATTGGACTGTGGGGAGCGCCAAGTAGAAAGAAGAGGAAGGTGCAAGGTTGGGGCAGTGCCGTGCTCCCCTTGGCATGCCTTTCTAATTGTCGGATTCCCTGAAGCTCTGTGCTTTGTGGTTTACTGAACCCTAACCATAGGCGTAACCGTAAACCTAAGCGTAACCCTAGGCAGAGCCTGAAATAGAGCATTGGGCTGAGGTGTTTGCCAAATAGAAAGAAGAGGAGGGAGCAAGGTTGGGGCAGTGCTGCGCTGGGCAAGGCATGCCTTTCTCATTGTCAGTGTCCTGGGAGCTCCGGGCTCCGTGGTTTTCTGAACCCTAACCCTAGGTGTATACCTAACCTTAGCCCTAATCCTACGCGAGCCAGAAAACTGGCACTGGGCTCAGGCTGATGCTATGTAAGAAGATGAGGAGGGGGTAAATTTGGGGCCATTCCATGCTCCTCTTGGCACACGTTTCACAGTGGCAATGTCCCTGGAGCTCTGGGGTTTGCGGTTTTCTGAACCGTAACCCTAATCATAACCTGAACCCCAATTATAACCCTAACCCTAACCCTTGGCCTAGTAGGAAAACGGCCTTCTGCTGCGGTGCCCAGTATATGGGTTTTGCCAAGTAGTCTTTGGGGAGTGGTTTGTTCTTTTTTTGATATTAACTGAGAAAAATCTTGCTAAAATTATACTTACTGATACTTGAAAATAAAGGAAAGGAGTCAAACATGGAGACAGGAGAACAAACTCATTAAATGAAATACTAAAAAAAAAATCTGAACCAAAGAGAAAACAATAAAAATTGAATGAAATGAAGTGATGTACAGGGAAATGGACCAAACCTTGCCGAATTCAGCCTCATTAAAATCACAAGACTTCCTTTCATGAAAGGAAATAAAATTTCAAGGTCAGGGAACAAAGTGAAACAAACACACTGGGGAGGACATATAATGGAAGGAAATGCAGTTGTGATAAAAAAGAAAGAAAACTCTGAAATGAACTGAATATAATTGAATACAATGAGATTGCATGTAGTGCTCCCCTTTTCATGCCTTTTTAGGTGCAGTGTCCCTGGAGCTCTAGGCTTTGTGGTTTTTTTCAACCCTAAAGCTAATTGTTTGCAGAACTCTCAGTGGAACAGTAAAAGCCGCTTTTGCTGAGGCTGAGGTGCCCAGCACATGGGTGGTGCCAACAAACAAGGTATAATGAGATCTCTTTTTGCTTTACTAAAGTAATTTTTTTTTTTTTTAATACTTAATTTTAATAAAATTACTAAAATAAACTAAATAAAATTTTACTTATTTTCACATCAATAATTTTTTATTTTTTCCTACTAGGTTTAAAGCAAGCTTGGGGCTGCTGCTGAGAAGCCCATCCTTGTGCATGGTCCTAATCTGAAAGGTGTAGAGGCAGAAATACTGTGGACCTACCATGATCCTTTTCATCTGTGTTTTCTAGGCCCAGTATCACTGGAGCTCTAGGCTCTTTTCCTCTCTCAACCCTAACAGGAAGCCTAAAGCCATTTAGTTGCTGGGCCTGAGGTCCCCTTCACCATGGGTGGTCCAGATTAGAAAGATGTAGAAGCAGCACAGTTGGGCCGCTGCTGGGATCGCCTTGGCAGGACTTTTCCAGCCTCAGTTTTCCTGGACCTGTAGGCTCTTTTACTCTCTCAACCCTGACGCTAACCCTAAGCCTGAACCTGGGCCTAAGCCTAACCGTAATGGCAGCTTGGCACGGTGGCAGAGGTCCTCATTGCCATAGGTGTACAGATTAAAAAGCGTTGAGTCAGCAATATAGCACCCTGCCCTGATGCCCTTGCACTGCCTTTTCGAGTGCCAGCATCCCTGGAGCTGTAGGCTCTGCAGCAATCCGAACCCTAACCCAAACCCTAGTGGCAGCTTATTGCTGCTGCTGAGATCCACATCACCACGGCTGGATTCAAAGAGTGTAGAGTGAGCAATCTGGGTACCCTGCCATGATGAAAATCCTTCATCTCTTGAAAGTAAACGAAATCTCGAGATTTCAATGAAAATTATTTCATTATTTTTGCTTCATTTTGATGCACTTCCTTTCTTTCAATTCCATTTCACTGTCTTCACTTAATTCCCTCAAGAAAATTCATTTCATGAAATGATTTAATTGAAATCTCAAGATTTTATTTCATGAAATAAATGAAATGAGGAATCAAGAAATAAAGTGAAATGAAAAGATAGCAAAGGAGATAAAATGCCACAGAATGAAACTGAAAAAATATATTCTGACCTAATGAATGCTGGATGAAAAAACCCCAAAAGGACCAAGCCCTGGACTCATTCCCCCACTTCCAAAAGTTGGTTTTGCTGAAGACCCCAGTGTTTGTCCCACTGCATCCTTCACGCTCCCACTCCACTGTCCCCATACTTCCTCTGTTTCTACTGCATCGGCAAAGAAAACTTGTGGGGAGTTTTCAGTTCCTGACAAATCTCTTTTCTTAGGAAGAGCAGCTGCTGGGTTAGTCCATAATGATGCCATTCGGCATTAAACCACCCCTCCTATGCCCAGCTTGTCACCTCGTATTTGGAGCTGGTATTCTCAGACACTCAGTTATTCACTGTCCCTGCAGCTGGCAGGGGTGGCTCATCCTACCAGACTGCCTGCACTTGGCAGGAAAATACCTAGCTGACTCTTAGGATGTCCAGGATATTAAAAAAACCTCTTTGGTTTATTGTTATTTTCACTCTAGAAATTGTATCTCACTATAAAAAAGAATTCCAAGTATTTAGAAACATCTTGGTCTTGCTTTTCCATTTAAAACAGCAAAGACCAAGACTAACTCCACAACAGCCAGCAGTATAACACTGGGATAAAACCAGAGCCGTGCCAGTCACAGGATTAACATCTCAGAGCACTGTTTTTTGAGCATTCTAGGACAGAAATTAGAGCTTTAAAATCTTCCAGATCCCTTTCAGATGCCTCTTAACTGACCGCAATCTCAGACGTTGCTCAGCATTTTCCCACAGACACTGAGTGCTTTGGAAAACCTGTTGACAGGCCCTTGAACTGGTTGTCAGAAGAGCAACTATCTGTGCTGAGAATCTGAAACTCATTTTTGGGGCAGTTGAAACAACTGCTGCTGAGCCGTGGAGAGCAGACAAACAAGTCCATCTGGTCCCACCTAGTGAGTTATCACCTCTTTGTCTAAAGCACATTGCAGGAGTGGGAAGAGCTCCTTTCTGTCCATGTTACTCTGCTTATCTTTTCTGCTTATCCATCACACTCCTTCCAATCTATTCCCTATAGATGTCAAGATCTATTCTCTTTACTTAATTTCACCATTTTATTATCTTTTTTCTTTAACTTTCTGCATCTGCTAGTTCTGCACTATGTTTCCCTCCAGGTGAGTGTGGTCCAAACACCCTCCAGGTCTTCTGTGAAATCCTTCCTCACATTCCCTTGCACCAAGGCACTTTGTGGCATCTCTCCATTTTCTTGCAACACACTCACTCCAGTTCTCAAATTTGATACTCTTGGCAAGGACTAATTATTGGGGGGGAAAAAAAGGATGAAATTAAATAACAAACCCACTCCAAACCAACAAATGCTGAAGAGGAGCCAGCAAGGCTATGGCAGTAAGGAAGGGAAAAGTTTATCCATAAATGCTCCCATTTGCAATCAGCAACTGCTATAGCTTTCTATTAAAATAGAAATAATTAATAGCTTTCTATTAAAAGCAAGAGTAAAATTAAAAATGTTTCTGATATATATCACTGCTAATTGATGAAAAATACTGACTTTGAAAATATGGAATTTTATTAAAATCTTCATGCCAAAGATATTGTCACTCTGGATCCAGAAATGCTCTCATGCTCTGCAGCTACAGCTGAGCTAAGAGGCATCTCAGCAGCCAAAGGCATGTCCCAAGCTCCATCATCCTGCAGGAATCTGACCTGGAAAGTGTGAACTTACCCAAGGGACCAATGCTGAACACTTCTCCCTCTGTCCCCTGCCTTGAACAACAGTAGTTCAGATCTTCTGCATCTCTCCTGTGACCACCTTATGCTCTAAGGTGGGTCCTTGTCTTGCTCCAAGTGGTTCAGCACTACAAGGGTGAAGGTGTGGGAGCCAGTGAGCCTCCCACTCAGGGTGTGAGAGAGCCCTCAAAGAGACAGATCCTGAAAGACTTCTCCAGGTTAGGGTGAGGCTTCCCAGGATGCTTTGTTCTCCATGCAAATGTATCCCAGTTTGGTGTCCCTGACTGGCCCATTGATTCCCTGCCCCTTTTCCCCTTATATGCCAAGGCCCCGCCTATGTCCCGCCCCCCCGCTCTCAAACCATTGGTCCCCGATGCTCTGCCGCATTCCCATATAAAATCTTTGGTTTCCTATTGTTGGACGCTTTTGTCACTGTGTCTTCCAAATGTGAAGTACTGGAATAAACTTTGCTGCTGGAATTCTACACGAAAGTCCTTCCCATTTATTTGCTGCCGGTGTGTTGGAAAAGCCTGCCGGTGCCAAACCCCGGCATGGCACCCAACATGAAGGTACACCCACTTCCGTCAGGAACAGAGCTGGCCAGATCTGGGATACCAGCACCCTGTTCTCTCCTCAGATCCAGGGTTGGGACTGGAAGAGTTTACATGCCTGGGCCACTCCTGTAAATTCACACAAACTGAAGCAGAGCCAGAACCTGGACCCTGCTTCCCTCCCATCTCAGAGCAGGGCTAAAATCATTGCTTCATCCCTTTGCTTCATGCTCAACTCCATGAATATAACAAGTTCTGCAACAGAAGTCCATCAAGAGGAGTAAAATCCAGGCCACCATCTTGGCTGCAAATAGACTCCAGAGCCCTGATTGCAACCCCCTGCTCTAACACCCACATAACACCATCTGGCTTTTAACCTTTATTGGAACAAATGGTAGAAAGGGATATTACATAAAGAAGGACTTTTATTTGCTTTTTAATTTTTTTAAAAAATTATTTGGCTCCAGAATTTTCTAACATTATTTCTTCTCTCACATTGAAGGGAGAATATACATTTTTAAAAGCTGGTGTTTGAAAAGCAAACATAATTCCAAAGATGAGGTGGCATAAAATAGCTAGAGATTTCAACATCTATGAATAATTTCTATAGCTCTCAGAAAACATGATTTATTGTTGTTACCATCAGCTTATCTGTGCTCCAAGTGAAATGAATTCAGCCCTCAAAGTTTTGAACGGCAAAGAAGTTCCAGTGAAGTCTTACCTTCTAAAATAAATCATAATGCTGCACTACCCAAAACAAGTCTTGCAGTGACAAATGTGATGAATCCATCTTTTGCTAGGAGGAGTAATTGGGGAAGTTGGTTTAACGCAGTCCTTTCAGAGATGCAAATGACAGTTCTCATCACCAGAAGAAAGAAACCCAACAGGAACCCAACTTCTTCCACTCTGTGTTCAGTGCTGACAACCTCTGTTGCTGCCTGGTTTCACCACCAATCCCAACCACCTATGTGCCACCAACTTCAGCTGGGCAACCCCAAAAGAAAGAGACCAACCACAAGGGACCCCATCTGAAAGCAAGCAGACTAACTAGCAGATGTATCCTTCACCCTCATCCAACTTAAATTCACAGCTTGTTCTCCCAGTTCAGGAAAAATAACCATTTTTCCCTGGAGGAAGCCTAACTGCTTGAAATCCCATCCACTAGAAACAACTCAGAAGAAACAGAAATAGCCCAGTTTCTTAACAGGAGTATTTCTGAGACAAGAGCTGGTTGGAGTGGCAGATTTGTAAGTAACACTGATACCAAGGGGAGAGGAGCTCAATACTCAGCACCCAAAAACCAACTTTTTGTGGGACGGAACACTCTGTTTTCATTCTGCCCTTCACCCTGACTTCTGAGCATTTAAGCTCTTCAGGATACAGCCTGCTTTACAGCCTCTGTTTCCATGAAACTTGTCATAATAGATGCTCATTGTGGTCTTTAAAATTATATTCTAGTATGCAATTTAGAAATAATCTTTTCCTATGCTGATGATACTTATTTCAACAGAGAGCAATCAGATTTCTCTGTTCCATTCTTCCACCTCCTGTACAGTGCTTCTTCCCTCTACTTCAGAATGTATTTCTTAGGCTTGGTGGCAAACTGGGATTTGGATTAGGAGACATAATTTGTTTAGATCTACATGAACCTTTCTTCTCATTAGAGCTGCACTAGGCACATTAGAATTCCAAGCAATTTTGTGCTTGTTTTTTTCTTTGTCTGGTTTTGGTTTTTAATGAAAGTTTCCCACTTGAAATGACAAGTTTTGGTAAAATCAGTGACATTAAGGTTCTGGTCCTGAACTACTGGTGAGATGCTACAAAGGGGAAAGGAAAACATACTACACAACCCTTTGGTATAGTCCAACTCTCTGAACCAATGCAATTTAAAAACTAGACATAGTCACTATTTACTTTTCAATCTTACTTCCCCACCAGACACAATATCATGGTCATTCTTGAGTTACATCCCATGATACACCCACCTATGCCAAGAAAACAAAGTCAAGTCTGAAAGGCAGAAAAGCAGACCTGTCTGGCCTCAGTCCAGGGAGGAAAGCAGCACAATGGTAAAATCTATCTGTGATTGAACAACATAAGAATTCAATGTGATTTTGGTTGGTGGTTTTTTTAAATTTTTTAAATTTACTTCAAACAAGTGACTGGGGCATGTATGGAAACATTACTCTTCTTTCTGCTTATCCACAATTCAAAAAGAGAGCTCAGAGAAGCCTTTCTTAGGAAACATGAATTTTCCAAATGTGCCCATTTATGCTTTGCTTTCATTGTATCTTGGGGGACATAAAGTGTGGTAGCGAGGCTGTATGTGCTTCTGTTACTAGATATGATGTGGCATTCTGCCTTGGTAGGGAAGATAGAGCTGAACTCGCAACAAAACTGACAACAAGACTTTATTTCCTTGGAAAAAGCTTCCCAAATTTTTTCTCCCAAGCAGGCATGACAAAATTCGACAGGAAGTTTTGTTTCTGAATAACAACTAATTAAACTTCTAGAAGCTGACAGGCGATGGAATGAGGACTTCCATGGATGGAAACATTTCTGTGGGTATTTCCTTTTCCTCCTCCAGAATCTGTATCACAGAGCACTATGCCATGAGAAAGAAAGAAAATCAGAGAAGTGCCTATATATGATTATGACTTTCCTTAAAAAAACGCTTCAGACTCCAACTAGCCCTGGCTGCAGATAAGAATAAACTCTTGAGTCTGAAGCACTTTCAGAGCATCAGCACATCCCTTCAAGGCCTTAAGATCTTAAGATTTCTTTGAAGTGAAGCACTTGAGGGCAACATCCCCCATGCATTTAATGGTTTGACCCTGTGTTCAGATCTCTCCTCCAGCATGAAAGACTTTTAGGTATTTGTAGCTGTGGAGTGAAATTTCAGCACCTCAGTGGGAATTGATACCTGCCTGGCTGAAAGGAGACACTGGGCTGTCACCACAGCAGGCACGAGCTGGGCTGCTTATGAGACACTCCAAGGGAAACAGAGGAAGTACCAGATCACCCCTGCCCCAAGATTTTACTTCAAACAAAATAGAAGTGAACACAGAAACTGGAACTCACCGAAAAGGTTTGCTTGGTTGGGTTTTTTTAAAAAAGAACTCTTTCCAGGCATTCATAGGATGTCTAGCTGGTACCTATAACAATGTGAAATCCTGAAAAATGCAGATGGCAATCTTGCTGGTTGCAACAGGAAGCCTGTAATCAGCCATCTACTTGAGGAAGACAAAGAGATGCTAAACATTTTAGAACCCTGTATACACACAGCACAATTATTACCAGCTGCAGGACTATCATTAGGCTTTATTCCTCATGCTATTAATCCCTTCAGATTATACAACATACTCCAAGAAAAATTTTTAAAGATGAGGCTTTGTAAAAAAACCTTAGAAATGTAACTGTTAGCCCTTATAGAAAATAGATCCTAGTTTTCAGTTGTAATGCTACTCCAAAGGTAGCCATAAACAATGGGGAAACTGTTTATAAAGCAGATAGGCTTTCTCTATACCCACCAGTTACAATAAGTTCAAGTGTTGCCTACAAAAACACAGAATTAAACAATCCTGATTGCTAGCAACTGCAAAATAATGCCTTCCTTGAAATGTTAAACGTTAACTTTCTTCCATTTCACCTCCTGCAACAGGTTGCCTTTGCCAGGTCCACTGTCCTTGTTGAAAGATATTTGTCATACTAAACAGGTGTTCCTGGAAAAAAACCTCTGCTGAGAGCAGAGATGTAGAATGTCAATCTGATTTTTTTTAAAAACTCAGTCACATTGCAGTTTTACAAAAACAAATGGTCAGCTTATTTTTCCTAGATGCGTGCAAGAAGCACAGTAGAAAATTAAACATCAACACAGCATCAATACTGAAAGCACTTCCCTGACAAAAAAAATCACAGAGCACTTCAGAGTTTCCAGTACTAGTAAAGAAAATTCAGTAACTAATGATACAAAACCTATCACAAGGTAAGGCTTAAGATTCCTTAATTGTCATATTGTGTTGATGTATTGCTGAGCCCTCAGATTGTGGGTCAGCTTACATACACTCCAGGAGGATAAAATACAAAAGCTTTGAGGGTGGCTGTCAGAGAGAGGATCTGCAAATTCTGTGGTGGAGCTGAAGAACAATGTCAACAAAAAACCTCAAATGAAGCTGCAGCCTGGAGCTATGCAGACCCTACAGCTCTTTCTCCAGAACCTGCGACAGAGGGAGCTACTGCGAAAAATGACCCAGCACTGCTATGCATTATGCCTAAACTTAAGAAAGGGATGCGCCTGCAGGCGTGCAGAACAGCTGCCTGCATGCCTGTGGAAGACCTCATTCAACCCCAGCCATTTGACTTCTTTAAAGTATTATTTTTTCCAAGAAAAGTTACGTTACTTCAGGAACACAAATGATGGCCACTCTGCACTTGTGATTTTCCATGAGGGCATTGAACTGGCGTTCCAACGTCTCCCCCATCCAGTAAAACTCTATGCTCGCTCACTTTGGCACAGTGATTAGATCTCGGAATACTCCAAGACCAATGTATTTTTTTTTTTGCTGTTGCCAAGACAACTAAGCTGCGAGCTTGGACCTAAAGCAGCAACTGGCTTCTCCACTGCCAGGCCCTGACAAGTATAGCCCTTAACTTCTTTTTTCCCCACCTTCTAAACATGTTGCCTATATACCAAGACTTTATTTTAAGAGAATTACAAACTACACTCATTTTTCTGCTTCTCAAGAATCATTTCTATCATGAGGCAGGCAGCAGAAATAACACAAACATGCATTCCTCCAGTAGCTCACATGACCCCTAAGCATGCTGAAAATCTCGTTTCCAAGTACCTGTGGGTATGAGCTGCTGGCATTAGTACACTATGCATAGCTTAGTGAAAGGGTGGCAAATACAGCTAAAGCTAAGGAAAACTTTTACAGGATACCAGTCATGCCCAACAAAAATCTGAAACATTGTGCTCTACATTTACTCCCTTAAAAAGAAAATCAGGTAAGTTTTCAAATTAAGAACTCAAAAATAATACTAAGAAACAGCATCTGTGAGAATGAATTCAGCTGAGTGAAACCAAGGAGAAGGGCAAGAATTTTACATAAATACATCTGAGTTCTGCCACTGTCACCTCCTAGGCAGGGAGGTAACTACTCCATTTTGAAAATCTTATATTCCAATCCAGTGCATTGCTTGGCCAAGATTTCAAATGCAACTGAGATGACAGTAGAATAGAAAAAAAATAAACCCTTCACATTTTAGACTTTTTTGCAGTCATTCATATTTTATACTGTCCTAACTGTTAACATGAACATTAGAGGAATAAACAAAGTGGACTATGGTATCTTGGTATCATTTGTTTGATAAAAACACTTGCAAGTTTCCGACAACACTATTATTATCACTAAAGGACACACACAGAGACTGCACCTTGTGGCCACTGGGTTGTGGCTGACGGATCAAGCACTGCAGTGGTTTATTAGGGAGGAAAAAACCCCACGGTTCCATGGAGCATTTCCCACTCAAGATTCCCCCACGCATTACATAGCATTGTTCCAGATGAGCTGAGCCAAGAGAACCCGTGAAGTAGGAAAGCTGCTTAGAACTTGGAGCCACCCCAAAATCGTATCTTTGTTGACAGTAAAAAGAAACTAAAAATGAAGATTAACTAAGTTTCTAACTAGCTTTTAAGAGGAAGTTCAGTTTGCTACAGAAAGTACAGCTCTTTTCAGTTCACACTGCTTACCATACTCAGCTTTCCTCACCTCTGATTACTACTGAGATTTATCAAAGTTGCATAAGTGACAAACCACCACCACTACAAATACAGGGCATTTTGGAAAACAATTTAAACAATTAGCAGTATTTATTGCAAATCAGCTTCTCTCCTCTACTATTTACAAGACGGACAGTAAAAGTAAACACACATGAAGAAAAAAATCATTCATGAGACACAAATAGGTTTAATTAAAACTGTGAAGGAAAACAATATGCAGGAATAAAAACTCCAGATACATAGCACTTTTTAATTATGAAGCTGTTGCTGATCTTGGAAAAGCATTTGGGAATCCATGACCAAACATTCAGCCTTAAATTCTGAGGGAAAGGGAGGGAACGGCTATGACCTACCAAGTCCTTTTGCACTACTGCACATAAAACTGTACTACTTGATATATTTTTCCATGAACTTTTTGTGAAATTCTGATCGCAGAGTATCATTGACAAATCTTTTGTCCTTTTTTGTTTCGTCTATCCCCTTGGCACAGTTCTTGAAGACGACATCATCATCCCACCTGAAAACAAAAGGTTTTCATTTCAGTAAGTTTATATGAAAATTAGGTGCAATATACAAAAACATATAAACAGAGTTTGACCCTCCTACAGAACAACTAGTCATTAGGATTAGATTTTAGTCTTTCAGAAAAGATGATCTATTTTTCTATCCCAAACTATCTCCTACACACTTGTGACAATATCTGAGGAAGGAAATAGAAACCAGCTAGTGATAACATTTTCCGACTCTGAACAGCGAGAATCAGCAAGGGGATGGGTGTCACTGAACAAACTGCACAGTACCTCCTCTTCACTTTGAAGTTTGCCTGAGGCTGTGCTGGCCCAGTAAGGTTCAGCAGTGGGTTACCACTCAGGATGTTCTCCATCCGAATTCTTTCTTCTTCGGCCTTTTGCTCTTGTTCCTGAGAACCAGAAATGGATATATTATTTTTCTAGGCCACTTTTCTCCTCTGGTTGGTAGAGGTACACATTATTTAGCTTTGAACACTCACAGAGATGAAGCTTTAATTCTTAGCTAAGACTTTTCAGAGTGTTTGACACTTGTGTATGAGAAGGATAGAAGCAGAGGTACACTACAGTGCTTAACTTTGCTAATAGACTGTCAAACTAGCAACATTCATATCTGCTCTGCTTAGCTCTGATGTGACATAAAATATTCAGTTAAATTCTAGCTTTACCATATACATATTTATTATATTAAAAACTGTATACAGATTAAAAGATTTTCTTTATCCTCATGAGAAAAGAGAGTACATCATACAATATTCACTAGGTAGAAGAAACCATACAGCATGTTGAAACTTCTCCATTTTCAGTAGCTGCTTGGATTTTACAACTGCAACTTCCCTAGGGACCAATTAAACAGAATAATGAGAACCCCACAGTGAAATGACAGAGGATGTCATAAGACTATTTGAGAGTTTCACTATTAAGAAGTGGACAAATTTTCTTGTTCTTGTACTGTCAAATGCATATAACTCAAGCCTAAGTGAAGCAATGCACTACAAGCAACACAAAATAATTTCACTGCCCACACTTCCAAGCTCTATTAGCACATCTAGTGACTTAAATGTTTACAGACTTCAAAATTAATGTTTAATATTCATTTTACATCACCATATTTTTCCACAAGCTTTCACAAATATTGCAGGGAGTGTTCTTTGATGAAAGAAAGGAAAAAAAGTAATTCTTTAAATTTGGATGACTCAGTAGGTTTCCGACTCTGAAGTATGGTCTGAAGACACTCTGGTTAAAAAATGAACTGAAGCCTCATTAGCACTGCAGGAGAATCAAACTATGGCTTTTAAAAACTATATAAACTAAAACCAAAGAGATCATGAGGTCAGGGTTTTTCCCCAAGCTGGGAAAAAAAAACCTGCAGAAAATTAATTGCAGAGGACTTCTACAGGATCTCAAAAGAGGAAGCCGTTTCCTTGCTGCTAGAGTTCACAAGGTTTAAATGCTTAACTTGATGCTGATGCTAGCCAGAGTTCTCTAGTTTCAAACATTTAACCGATACTAAGTTATTTATTATTACCTATAATCTACAGTGTTTTTCCATTAAATTGATAAGGTACATGAAATTTTGGATGGGCACCCTATCCCTGGAAGTGTTTAGGGCCAGGCTAGATGGAGCTCTGAGCAGCCTGGTCTAGTGGAAGGTGTCCATGCCCACAGCAAGGAGGCTGGAACTAGGTGACCTTTAAGGTCCCTTCCAACCCAAACCATTCTGTGATTCTATGAAATTTTCTTTTAAAATACCTCAGCTTTCTTAAGAACATTGATTTAATTTACACATGAATACCAGATGATGCAGGATCACTGGTAAAGATTTTACCTTTCAAAATCTACTCAAGTTTTAGTTATGAAAAAACACCTACCATTACTCTGTTTCTCACAAGTAAAATGTAGAAACAGCTGCAATTAATTGCCAGTGGGATGGGAAGAGTTCCCCAAAAGGGCACATTGCTCAAAAACAGAGCACAGCTGCCCTTATTAAAACACACACCTCCTTGGCAAAACTTGCTCTTTCTTGCTACTGTATCCTGGAGCTTTAACACAAACCACAGCACTTAGAAGTTATTAACACAAATCAGCTAAGGTTTTGAATTTTCAAACAGCTCTAAATCCAACATTTGCAGTCCAACTTCAGTTATTATCACCCCAGTAAGTACGGAAACATGGAGAACAAAAATATTTGATATGGAACAGCAATTTCCTTCCGTATTAGAAATATAAACTCAAATTATACTTTTCTCTGTGGATCAGAGACAAGAAACGTATGCAGCTGCTTCTGCACAGAATGCCAATCTTTGATTTACCATCTTCCTTCCCCATAACATGGAGTAGCCAAGAGCCATGAAACCCAATTTACTGCAGTCTGTTGCCATATGTTCCCACCAGAAGTCCAGCAGCCCTCAGATTATCATACAGTACATGCATGCAAAGCACTGCTTTGAAACCAAGCAAAATTTTGGATACTAGAACAAGCAAAAACCCAGTACTGATCTTCAGGTACCTCCCAGGAGGTGATCAGATACTGTTTACGACCATTAGCAAATTTACAGCTGGATACAAGCATGTGAAGTGCTCTCTGTGTTGTCCAAAATGAGGTGGGCTCTGCACCATTAACTTTAATCTTCAGTGCACCATTAAAAGTGAGGTTTTGAAAACACAAAACGCCTGGGAAAAACACTGAGAGCAAATGAGAAGGCTACAAACCTAAAATTCCTAATCAAGAGAAGGTAGCACTACTAAGACCACTGTAAGAAATTAATAGTCCTCTGTTGAAAAGTGGTTCTGTGGAGAGAACTTCTTCCAAGTCTATACACAAAAACAGATGCAGCAGTTTCTCATTTTAGAGCTGGACTCCAGGTGAACTCTTCTGAAGGTGGCAGGTAGAGCATGGCACAGTCTCACCCTCAGATTTCTAAGACATTAACCTCAGCCGCGACCCAAACTTACTGAACCTGTGCATCAAGCATTATGCTATCTGGAGCAGAGATTACTATTTTAGTTTGGGTTTTTATGATGCATGAAAATGCATCCACACACCACTGACATACAGAGAACTACAATGCACTCCACATACGATGTTTTTTTAGTGGTCAAAAATCGACTTGAGTCAGCCAGCACCTTTTGAGGAGGAATTGCAGTTCCTCTTTCCTCCCTTTCCCCATTTCATATTTGATTTCAACAGTTCCTACAAAGCTGATGATTCCAGCACTCTCCACCATTCATGAAGAAAAGCAAAAAGTACTCAGTCATTTGAATGGCAAATATTCAGAATCACTAGAGAAAGATAAAGACAATATGGAGAATCATAAAAAATATGCATACAGTACTCCAATGTGCTTCCTACACACAGATGCACATTCAAATTTTCTATACTAACATTTTTAAAAGGCATGTTACACATCATCCTTTTATTTGCTTTGACATAACCCATATATATTCTTCAGCCTCAATCAGCCTGACATAGTTTGATTTCTGATAAAAAAGAAAAGCATTAAGTAATAAAATGTAGTGATAGAAAATAAAATCAAAGCTGAAATAACACTTTAAAGAAGTGTTACACTACAAGAACTAGTGTACGACTAAAAGAGGGATTTAGCACTGTGTTAAGACACCTACAGATAGACATGGGCCCATAGGCACCTGAGCTCACATCTTGGCAGAGATCTAGAGGATACAACAGGGAGCCCAGTCAGCTCTTGTGCTCACACTAAATTAAGACACAGGAGACCAACCACACTCCAGGCTCTACTGACTGCATCTCCACTGTATCATCATGCAGGCTGGGATACACAACTCGATCATTGGCACCAACAACTTGGTGTTTCAGGCTCAACTGAATTCTGTCTCCAGATGATTACAGCTAGCAAAAAAACTGCATTGACTTAAGTCAACCACAGTTGCAGAGGATTGGAAAGTGGCAGATAAACTAAGTGGTAGAGGCAATCTTGGGAATTTCTTTCCCTGGCACATCTGGTTTTGACTGCAAAGGAAAGAAAAACACTGTCAGCATGTTTATTTTTAGCATAGTTCCTACCCTTATGTGGTAGGTTGAACTTGAGTTGATAGACAGCTCATCTGACCAATAGCGCTTTTTCGAGATTTCCATATTTAAAGCTTGGGGGGACAGGAAGTTCCCTCTCTTTTAGTTTTGCCGCTCTTGCAAGAGGGGGGGAGAAGATGGGGCTGAGGTTCTGCTCCTCAGAGCGGCCTTGGGCCTCTCCCCCGCCTCCCCTGGTGCCGGGGCATGGCCCTGGGGTGCCGGCATGCCGGCAGGAGAATCCCTCCAGAGCCTGGGCAGCAGAGGAACAGCCATAATCGCTGCAATTAGCTAAGACCACC
>VZTH01000072.1:178924-265139 GCA_013397815.1 Aleadryas rufinucha
AATGCAGCCTATGTGCAAAGGGGACTGCGTCAGGTTATCCAGAAATAGTGAAGAGGTGTGAGAAACTTTTAAGATTTTCTGTGAAGAAGCAAGTTGCTGTTTCAGGCTGGAATTTGTCCACCCTTAAAAGGAAAAAAAACCCCATGTGTGGCCCATGGTAAAGAAAATGATTTCTTCCCATGGGAGAGGTATTTTTCCCAGCGGCAGCTTTGTTTCCCGGGCGGCAGGTTCTTGCTGATACAGTTTTGGGAAACCACGGACAGCAAAACAGAGCTCTATTTCCTTAAATAGTGGAGAGATTCTTAAGAACCGTAAATACTGACTGAAAAAATCATGGTTTGTTATCCTTTGTGCTGGTTTGGGAAAGAGAAAAGGGAGGAGGGGGGGTGGGAGTAAAAGGAGGGGTTTTGCTTTAATTTCTCATTATTTCTTTTTCTTTCTTTTTGTTCTGTTAATAAACTTTCATATTCTTTAAGTTTGGAGGCTGCTTTGCATTCCTCCAAATCTCCTATCTCACAAAAGATAAAAAGGTGAACTGAAACCATTACAAACTTGGTGCATTGGCCGGGAAAGAACCAAACCCGCTACACCTTAACACAGAGCAAGATTACTTTTACAGAAAGCGCTGAAATTCCCCAAATGACTCCATTGTATTAAAGTCAGTTATCCTACTCAGTTTTTATAGATGTTGAGCAGCTGAAAGAAAACCTGAAATACCCACATTTCATTGAAGGCTGAAAAAAAAAAGGCAGCATAACCTGATTTAAATGCTAATTTTTGAATGACAAACTATGATAGCGCTGCCTTTAGCAGCAGGGAATGAAATTCAAGAATGCACACATCCACCCCACTTATTGGATCCTGTGCAAGTTACTAACTCTGTGCAACACAGAGATTCAAACAATTCATTGAAACTTCAAAAATGAAGAGCACCGAGTAATCACAACGGCAGTGTCCACACACAGCTTTGCTGTCATTTTGTCCACAAGGAAAGAGATGTTATCCTTAGTTCCTGGCAAGGGTTAAGTGTTCCTGGCATGTCTCAAACACTGAATGAAGAAACATACTCTGCCATCTGCTTTTGCCTCTTTACTGAACTTCTTTCTTAATCACCAATTTGATCTTCTAGTTTTAGTCAGACCCTTAAGATTTAAGTGAAAAGGTTAATATTTATCAAGACTAATTTTCTGATGCTTTATTTGAAAGCCTGTGACATGGCTAAAACAGGAGGCAGAGCTAAGATTTACTCTGACCACTGGTAAAGTAATATATTCAGTTATAGAGAAACACTTGGTGAAATAAAACCGTTCAGAAAACAAATCAAAAACTTTAAGTCTGCTCTCAGCTAAGCAAAAAATGACTGGATATTAAAACAGGTTTGCTAGAACTGCACACATACATTCAGCTGCTCACTGGTTTGAAGTTTCTTTTTAATTATTTCAATTTACTTTCCAAGGAAGCACTTGAAAACTGAAAAACAAGAGCACTGTAAAGCTTAATTTAGAATATTGAAATGTTTCCTGAAACCTATCCATGGATGGTTAACACAGACACCAATCTCGTGTTTTTACAGTTTTATACAGATCTAGAATTATTCCACAGAAATGGCTTTCAAAACCAGAATTTCCTAGTCAGCTTAGTGTCTGCTAGAAACAATCTGAGATTACAATTGTAGAGGAAAAGTCAGGAGGACTCCCACACTCAAAACAATTTTTTAAAAACATTCATAGTATTTATTTAATGATTCTACATAATTTCAGGTAACTTAAGCATTCTGAGACATTAACAAGCTTTGAGAGGAATTGCTTATTTGGCTGACAAAGTATTAGAACCTCTTAATATTGTCAAAATTACATTTAGAGGATTTTTATGGAAATTGGTGTTACCCATAAGGGAAGTTAACAGAGAACAGGATGCCCTGTAAAAGAGCAGATTCTCATATTTTGTTTTTAACTGCTGTTTGACCACAGATGCACTTGGAAAGGAGCCGTTCTCCTTTCATGGCAACTTAAATAATGGACACCAAAGTGATGAGTGAAGACTGATAACAAAAATACAGTTTACTCTAAATGAAGTCTCAGAAATAACTGGACTAGCATTTCAATAAATCAAAACAACTGAAGTATCAGGGAAAAACTTACATACGGCTCAGGTTTGGGACATATTACAGCAGTTTACCCACTTAATCTTGTTAAGACCCTGGGATGTTCCAAGAAGACGACAAGAAGAGACACATTAATTCGTCTGCATAACAAAAGGGATTGAGAATGATGATCAGAGTGAAGAGAGAACAGGTATGCACTCCACAGTTTCCCTTTGCCTGGCCACTGGCTTACCCATGCTGTCTACTGTGGACAGCAGCATTTCAGCAGGTAAAGCATTCCTGTACATGGATTAGGATTAACAGCAACTACACAGTTAAGACTTTACATGCGCTGTTATCCTGAAGTCATCTGAATGATTAATACAAGGTTACTTACAAAATTAGGTTTAAATTATGGCTTGCAGTACATAGTAACATGAAATTCCATGTATCTGAAGGGAAAATGAATTTATATAAAATAACTCTAAAATGCTTTGCTGGTGACACCTTATTTCAAAGCTGTGGAAAACATGGCACAATCTAAACAGATTGCACCACTAAAGCTAACATACATAAGACATCTTTCCAAGGACCCTTACTCCTAAAGACTCTTTCCTAGGCTGTGCCCCACTGTGGCTTTTACTTTTCCCATCAAAATAGTCTTAGTTTTCTATTCCCCAAAAAACCACAAGAAAATAAAATTCCAAATACCTGTAGAGCACCCTCTATTTACTGAAGATGACAATTTTAAAGAGAGCCTACCTGCAGCAACCAGTGAAAGGATAAACCCTGTAGGTCTAGATTCTGAGTGTGCAATAGTGGGCACTATTGCAAATAAATAACATGATTGTATTCAGTATGCACACAGCACTGGACATTACAAACCCTGCTGCTAGGGTAAGGAGAACATCCATATACCTGTTAAGAGACAGCCAAGTAAAACAAGTGCTATCCCAAATACTTCATGGCTTTTAGCACCCTCTAGTGACAAAATCAGAATTTCAGAGAGATTATAACGTTCCTACTTCCCACACATAATAAAAGAAGCAGGCACTTGGTTATCTGAGCTGCAATTTACTAACCATTATTTTCCTAATGCAAGTTTTCTACAATGAAATGTGACAAGTTATGCTGTTTAATCTTGATGCATAATTTCATCGATCAAGCAAAGTGAAAAATCCACACAGATCTAAGCTTTCATTTGAAGTACTGTGCAAGGACAGCTGAGGTCAAAATCTTTCCTACACATGGCTACACTTAATTTGTAGCTCAGTACATTTCACAAAGGAATATATATGGTCGAATTTTTGACAGTGTTTTTAAGTAATTTTCACTATGTTGTTACTGCAAAAGAATTTCATTGCTTCATGATGTGCCTCAAATGCCTAGATACAGAGACAACAGATGCTTTCAGACATATTTTAATGTAGAAGACCTCTCACAGGCCAGATGGGCAATAAAGTAGCAACAGTCTTCTATAGCACAACTTCTGCACTGAAGCAGCATGGTACAGCTTTTAGCCTGCCGTACTATTTAAGTGCAGAACTGCAGAGCTCACTGGTTTTATAGGCCTTGTTGATTCTAAAGGTAAATTTTTATATTGTTAGGCAAGAACAGGCTCGCAACTGCAATGCTGCCAACAGCAGTTAAAACATTATCCTCTCCTAGCTGTTCCTAGTGCCTGCTGGAAGCTCTGCCCTGTTCACTGCCAGCTAAGCACTCATGAAAGACATTAAACTATGAATGTGTATGTTAAGCTACAGGAAAGGTTACAAGTAGTTCAGAGGCCCTAAAACACTACGTTGTCAGAGCAGTCTTTGATTAGCCTCCTGATCAGTATCTAATGTGTTTATTAGCATGTTCTAAAAAACCACCTCAGATTAGTTTATACAAAGGTGACAGGTGGCTTGGTTTTCTGACAGACTTTTTGTTTGTTTTGGGGCTTTTGTTTTGTTTTACACTAACGGAGAATATACTTACAAAAACATACAAAACTACTCCAGATGAAGGAACCAATGTTTTACAAAAGCACCAAAATTATTTAAGCCCTACTCAGAAAAAGAAAGCACTTAGTAAAAGCAGATGAAGGAATTCTGCACATATCCACTCCTTCTGTTGCACCATCAGAGGAGAGTGGTTCAGCAGTGCAGATGAAATACCTGGATTCTAAATTCTGTTGCAATACGATGTTAGAGCCAGTACCCAATAAAATCCTAAAACCTGGTAAGTTTGACGATACAGACTACTCCCAGAAACAGTCCCTAAGTCCAGTCAATAGTTAGGGATTTTGCTAATGCACTCCATCCCAACAATCTATCATCAAGGAGGTAATAGCACCAGCAGCACAGGATTTAATCCCACTCACAGGAAAACATCTGTAACTACAGGGACTTTTCTCCCCTTTTAAGGGCAGAACATGGTGTTTCTGTCTGTAGAGAGAGAGAGATTATAGAGAGGTATGAAAGCTACATGTGAATTGAGTTTCCCATTTCTGAAAAGAGTGCTGTATTATTATTTGGTTTTGCAGAGACATTTTACAAATGAATTTGCCCGTGTATAATCACATGGAAATAGTTCTGGTCTTACAGCTCAAACTGGTGCTCCTTGCAACATGGCACCAAAGCTGTGAAAGGACAACTACTGTATAAAACCTGCAGCCATAAGAAGCAGCATCAAAAAGCACACATCTTTCTTTCATATATAAAATTAACATTTCTTGTTTCATAAAAGCTAGTTAACAAACTAAACTACACTGGACTGCATGCAGCTCACTAATGACACTAATATACTTTGGTATGATAGTATAGTTGAGTTCAGCGGACTTGCACATGAAATCAATATTATCTTGACTCACTGCCCCTACAAATTGTAGGAAAAGTGAATACAATGTTTCAGTGAGTAAAACATTCAGTATGCCTTATAAAGAAAAAACCGTAATCATTATTAGATAGAAGAACAAATCCATCATAGCTGAGAGAAGGTTTGAACAGCACTTTGTTTACCAGCTCTCACTCATCTCAAGTACTTAAGGCACACCAAAGGTTTTAATAGACACCAGTTCACAAAAAACAGGTGCTTTTAATGTGTGAGATTTTACCTTTCGAGCCTGTTCTTCAGCTCGTTCTTTCTTGATTTTTTCCAGTTCAGCCAGAAGAGCTGCAGTGTCATCATCATCACTGTCTTCCAAGTCCTCATCTTCATCATCTTCCTAATAGTAAAAAATGGAAGGTAAGAATCAGCTCAGTCATTTAATTTAATAAAAACGGCCCTGGGCTGCCCTGCTAAGGCTACAGTTTGCTGCTGGCTGATTTCTGAAGTACTTGGGTAGCAGCAAATACAATACAAATGGGGTTTTTGCTCTTTTATAATTAAGTCAAGAGAAAAATATATGTTTGCGCTTTTGGGATGACTGCAACTGAAAATGCTGTGTAACTGACAGACTCTAGAGAATGGCTGTCCCCAGTCACTCTCTAGTCATTGTGAAACAAGTAATTCTGTGTGCCTGACTACCCTCTCAAATACTGCTGGGACCAAATACCACAGGATTAAAAAACCCAGAGCTTATTGTCAAACCTTTGACCTAACTCCTAGAAGTCAGCATTAGAAGCAAAGTCAAGGGCAAGCATTTGCTGCTCATGCAGACAGTCATTTGCAGGTATCTCAACAGTTCTACCTTTGGGGAATTCTTACTAACCCAGAGGTAATTCCCCATACTGTAAGTGGTATTTTCAGTTTCCTAGATTTTTTGTGCTTTCCAAGAATACCATTACAGCATGGACCAGAATCCTCTGAATCACTCTGGACTTTCACCACAGTACAGAAGCTGTAAAAGGAAAATACGTTGGAACGTGTCTGAAATCTTTAGGTGACCTAAAAGTACATATTACATTAACAGCAAATCCTTAAGGCAGGGTAATGAAAGGAAAGAAGACAGAAAAGAAGATACATACATCAGTAAGAGGATCATCTGCATCCAGATTTGCTGCAGGAATCTGATCTAGCCGAGGCTTCTTAGACACAGAAGATGATGTTGTATGTTCTATGGTGTAAGAGTTAAAACAAAAAGTGACTAAGTCACTTCATTTAACAGCATCTAATATCAGAAAGCAAAAATCTTCACAGTTTGTCTTGAATTAGAGCAAGAGAAACAAGGTTATGCTTACTTTTCCCTCACTTCTCAATCTTAATGCCCATGTTAATTCCTCCCCCTAGGCAGCCTCAAGAGCAGCAATAACATCCCAAACTTACAATCTGGCCTCCAGAAGTTTTTTGAAATCATTATTATTTCAAGTTGAAAAATAGCAGAAAAAACAGCTATGGAGAAACAGCTGTTCTTATTATATATATCCAACTGCAGGGTTCCCATTTAGAATGATCCCAAAGCATTACTGTTGGCTAGTTTGGTCCAAACCACACCTACTTTCTTCTATGAATTTGAAAGCCATGCAATAGCTTCACAGCTAAACCTAAAGTACAATAGGTTGTACTTCAATACTAAAAAGGAGTATTTCTCAAAAAGATTTTTGATTTTGTTACTACTTCACCATATCTGAACAGAATTGCATACTTTCAAACAGATTTTATTGTTACAGTGGTGCTCTAACAGTAGAGGATGAGTCATTACCCCTTATCCTTCCTGTCTTGCTCGTCCAAGTACAAAAAAAAAGCCCTTTATTAGCTGTACACACTTGTTGCCAATTCATTACAATTATACTATATCAGCTGGGCATGCTTTTCTACTGGCTGGCCTAGATTTCTGCAAGCAGGAAGCCAGCATGAAAGCCAGAGGACATTCCCTTGCAGGTCAACAGTTCTGAACTATCAGACCAATACCCTAAATTCTACTCTTATGACATGCTGTCTGCAACTGCAAACTTCTTACAACACCAAATTTCATGCAAGAGCAATGTTTCACAAAGGCATTAAGATTTTTGTTTCTTGGTTTTTACCTCTGGTTGGTCTGTCTCTATTCTTTTCTCTTGCAGCAACTCGTTCTCTCTCCTCCAGCTCCCTTCTGAAATCACGGTTACGCACCTCTTCAGGAGCATCCTGAGTGGTCTGTCTAAAACAACAAAAGGAGAAAAAGCCTGAAGTCTGACGGTCTGCAGCTGGGAGCAATTTTTTCAGGGAGGCCAGTAAATCCTGGGGTGAATAGGTAAGGATAGGGAACAAGAACTGAGTTCCATGTAAACGTATGTTTATTCACTCTTCAGCAGAGCTCTCCTGTGTACGTATGCATTGCACAGACAGACCTGCCACGGCACACGCTCATGCTCCTTCTGGTGGCTCTTGAATGAACGAAAAGACCCTACTTAAATTCCTACAAAACAGGATGACGACATCTGTCTGTAGCCACTATGTTGTAATATTCTATTCTCCAGCAGTCCAATCCCAGTGTCCTAGTAGACATCCACATGCATTATGGTCACCTTTCTTCATTGTTTTACTACCCAGAGCTGCTGCTGCAAACCCAGTCTCTTAAGGCTTACAGATAAGACCAAGACTAGAACATCCTTTTCATAAACCTTTTCTTCTCCATGAGACCAGACCCCAACCAATAATAAAAAAGTTGGGAGAACAGGCAAAACATTACCTTTAGTGAAACACCTTGTAAATATACATGGTCACCTCTCTTTTATACAATAATATACCAGTAAAAAGCAATGAACTACATATATCTGAGTCACATTAAGTTCCACCTAGAGACTGATGAAATTTTTGTGGGTATCTTGAAAAGAACTAGTGAATAAAAACAAGCAGCGATTGCTTTCACCTCTCTGTGAACCCAGTGATGGAAGTAAGTGTCTGGAAGAAACCCAGACTTGAGCCATTATAAATGCATTGTGTGCACAGCCTGTCTTTATGATGAAGTATTTAATTTGCTTTTTAAATTAAAAACCTGAATTTGGAATCTCTGTTGGAGCTGCAAAATCTTCCCAAACCCTGTGCCATGCAAACAAACATGAGTGGGATTGAAACACAGCACTTTTCCTGCAGTGATGCGGTCCTGGCAAGTTAACAAAGACAACTTTGTTTTAGGTACATGGGAGAAAGAACAGAAGACTCCTGATGCTCCCTCCATCTCTCCCTCTCACACAAAAGGAGGGATTTGTTAAAACATATATTATATATTCCCATACATACCTGTCCCCACAGACTTCTTCCAAAGCAACAGACTGGTGTTCCAAACCCCATTTTTGTTTAGAAAACAAACCACCAGCAATTTTCCCCATAACAGCAAAATGCATTTGACAACACTTTTCATTTGTTTATTTTGGTATTCTCCAAAACACTCAACTCCCTTATGAATACATATTCTTAAAAACTAAAGGGGCAGGAGGGAGGAGGTGACAGGGTAAACATCTACACAAAAAAGTGCAAAAGTAAAACCTTAACAGTAATTTCACTGACAAGAGTAACATCAGTTAGATAAAATGAGCATTTTTAGAATGACACATTTAATTTAAATTCTATCACACTGACTCCAGATTCTATTTACTCTTTCAAAAAGATTTATTATGCATTTTAAACATAGGAAAATATTCATAAGATTACATTATCTTTCTCACTGGTTAAAGAAATTTCTTCTCCCAGGACCTGCATAAACCACCTGCAGCTTAATATCAACTCTTCCAACACATACCACCTGAGTGCTATTCCATGGTTCCCTTGCCTCCTCTTAATGCCCCTACCACGTAGTCCTTCGCCAAATACACGATGTGGTTTTCCTGCTTTTAAGATGTGCTCAACTTCACTTCTCTCATCCCATCTTGCTCTGCAAGTGACAGTGCTCTCTGTGGTTCAGTCCCAATGACAACTTACTTTCCACTTCACTGCCCGAAATGTTCAGTCTCCAATGCTCATCTTCTCCTGATAATTCATGTGCATAAGCAGCAACAAATTATCACTAAAATTAAACCTCCCCAGATCACCCGCAACACCTTTGAGCTCCAAGCTCTGCTTTTGAGACTTTCAGCCCACTTGTTCAGCACTGCTGGACAATCTGGACCTTGCTCAGCGTCGAGCACGTCAACATGCATCGAGAAAATTTGAGAGTACCACTCATAACAAAACAGTCATTCCCAGCCTGTTTTGCCCTGACACCCAAAAAACAATACTAACCTGTATTTGATTTTAGTATGAGAAGGAAGATCTCTGCTGGAATACTGTTTGGATAGCTGGCTTAAGTCTCCTTCACCTTTTCCTCTCCCTCCTCTTGCAGGTTCAAACGTTGGCCTTGCTGCTGTCGTCATCTTCAGTCCTACAGAATCAAGGGATAAAACAACTTGTTACTAAAACTTACCATGAAAGACACTCCTTAGGAGATACTTTGCTCCTGGAACTGTAGAAGCAGTGACAAGTCCCACTACAGTATACCAGCTGTCACTCAGCTTATAATCCTCAAAATTTAAATAGCTTTTTATTGACGGAATCTATTCAGGTTTCAAATTAAAGTCTTTTCCAATATGCTTGAAAGATGATAAGTGGACTCTAACTTAAATATGAAGCTATATTTCTAAAGTAAATAACACCAGCCAGGAACTGATCTCCCATCCTTAAAGCAAGCAGTACAATCTTGTAACTAAACTCCTTCCCCTCCTGAAAAAGAAGAGGGCACTAAGTGCCAAAATTCAGTCTTTCCTTAAACACCTCCGGGGACAGTGACTCCACTATCTCCTTGGGCAGCTCATTCCAATGTCTAATTATCCTTTCAGTGAAGAAGTTCTTCCTAATGTCCAACCTAAACCTCCACTGGCACAACTTCAGGTTACTTTCTCTTGTCCTAAGAGAAGAAGCCAATTCCCACGTGGCTCCCACCTTCTTTCAGGCAGTTGTACAAAGCGACAAGGTCCCCCGACTCTCCTCCAGGCTAAATAACCCCCGTTGCCTCAGCCGCTCCTCACACGACTAAATCAGTCTGTATTCAGCCTGGCCTTAAAGGACCCAGACTCAACCCGCAACCTCTCAGGTTTCAGAAATATCTGAAGAAGCCTCTTTAGCGCTTACCAGGCGTTATCGGCCAAAAGGGAGTGACCGAGCTCGGCCTGCAGCTGAATTGCCTTGGCCTTGCCGGGGTGCGCCCTCACGGAGGAGCCCGAAGCGCAACACCGGGCCCGGCCGCAGCCCGTCCCCTCGCTGGGCCCGCGTCCCCCCCGACACCCCCTGCCCCAGGGCCACCTCTCCTCCTTCAGGGCCCTCCCGCAGCCTCCCTGCCGCTCTCCCAAGCACTCACACCGCGACCTCCTCCACCCTGCGCAGCCGGGCCCTACAGCGCCACCATAGTTCCGCCAGGAGCCCACAATGCACCGCGGCGGGCCATAGACACGGGAGCGCTGACCATAGAGAGGGGCGCAGGCGTGTCCGCCATGATTGTGCCGGGGCGGAAGTGCGTGCTGGGGCGGCGGCTGCCTCGGTAGCAATGGCGGCTTCGCTGCGGGTGTCAGGGCAAAGAGGGATGGGGTTAAGGAGGGAGGGCTGGAAGCCTTATGGAGATAACAGGGGAGGATAGAAACAATGGCAGGCGGAAGAAAGGGGAGTACCTTAGGCATTCTCTTTATTCAAGTGTGTGTATTAGGAACATCAGCCTAAGTTTGACTGTAAGGTAGGAAGTCATGTCTGACTTGTCCCTGCCCTCCTTGCGAAGAACTCTGTTACATGGTGTAGATGTTTATACAATAGATTTAGATTGGAAGATTTAGATTTAGATAAGGAAGACGTTTTTTACTGTGACGGTGTTGAGGAGCTGGAACAGGTTGCACAGAGAAGCTGAGGATGCCCCATCCCTGGAAGTGTCCAAAGCCAGGCTGGACGGGGCTTTGAGCAACTTGATTTAGTGGAAGGTGTCCCTGCTCATGACAGGGGGGTTAGAACTAGATGATCTTTAAGGTCCCTTCCAGCTCAAACTGTTCTATGATACTATAATCATTGCTGTCTGTTAAGAAGCCAAAGCACGAACGACCATCACTAAGGGATTAAATTCCCCCTCTTAAAATGCAGCTACTTCCTTGTGTTTATTGTTCCTTTTAGATGCACTTTATTATCACACTTCCGCGAATCCACACGAAGGCATGTGAAGTAAAAGGCTTTCTGATGTATCTACGAATTAACAAGGAAACATTTTCCTGAGTGCTGGACACCCAACATGCAGTTTAGAAGAGCGCCCACAAGAGGTCCCACAGATATTGCTATCCAGGGAGCTACAGCAACAATGGAAATTGCACCCTTTGCTTCAACATCAGAGACGCCATCAGAGCCATCAGAGAAAGCACTTGGAAGAAATGGGCCTTTAGTATACAAAGAAACCAATTATTTTAAGCAACTTAAGCTTCACTCTGAAGTTGGGTAAATAGTAACACTAATTACTGTGTCATGTTCTAAGAGCTACACCTATCAGTAACCAAGTGTCCAGCATTGCGTTTTCTCATCTGCAAACCTCAATTGGTGCTCTGTGAAATAGGTTTATGATTTCTTCCACTTCTTCCAGTTTAAACTCGAGATCAAACCTTGCAGAGAAGTCTGGCTTAAGGAATTTGGTGGTGTTGGGCTACATATCACAACAGCCTGAATTGAGTGCATCATTCTGTGATGGTGGGTGTTATTCCTAGATTGTAAATCTGTGGACTTTAAATAAAGAGGCACTGACTGTTTTGCTAATTTGACTGTCATGGTGGAGCAGAATGTTATGTTTTGCTCAGTAACATGTCCTGAAGGCAGTGCCTAATGTTCAATTGTAATATCCATCTGGCAGAAGGTATCAAGTCTTGATTAAAGACCTCAAGAACTGAAGGAACCTCTCCTGCTCTTGGGTTAGAGGAAGAGGCAAGCATTCCATTGTGTGTTAAAAACTAGCACAGTCCCTGCTCTGAACAGATTGGAAGATTCTTCAAATAGTAAAGGAATGGCTTTGTGTCTTTGGCCAAAATTGTTCCCCAGGGACCTTCCCTTCCCTCACATTGTGTGTATCAATGTGAAGATGTGTTTTATGGTCAAGGGTTTAAATGCTTAGAAGACATGAACACTAAAGAAGGATATTGGTGAAGTGCAGGTGCCTGAGTCCAGACTCCTAAAAATACTTACTCAGTTTTGTTGCAGAGGAACTTAACCTTCACAGGTGCACATCTTTTGGGTTTAAAGATCTCTAAACATCAAGAGGTTTTCCCAATCTTGAACTTGTTTGGATTTAGTTTAGGAGTAAGAAGTTTAGCACCATATTGTCTCCAGGGCCTAACAATAATAGCTGGTCTATTCCCCGGCTCAAGTGCTCAGAGAGCCTTCATCCAGTAATTATTCTCAGAGCATATCCGCACTCATCAATATAACCATCAGCTTCTCAGTCCCTCTGGGTCACATCTTTCCCAAGCAGGGCTCACTCCACATGTGGAGAATTATTGCCCCACCAGGCAGGCTATGAGATTTAGGGACATTCTCCCTGTGTTTTTGACTAGCCAAGCATAAGGGAAGGGATTAAAGATCCACCGAAGAGCTGGGATGTAGAAGGGGACATCACTCAAGTTCAGTGGTAAAGGTGGCAAGTGTGAATTCCTGTGTTTCTGGATTATGCATTAAAATGCCATCAGATAGTGTAAGCAAGCAGGCAATAACAAAACCCCAGCTCTTCCCTCTTCCCATGGCTTCTCCAATCTTTGCTGAGCAATTTGGCTGCGGCAACCCTTAGAAAAGTATTGTGTACTGCATGGAAAACATGAAAAGCAGAAGTCACCACTTCCCTTGATCATTTCCTGCAGTGATCAATTATCCTCACAGTTTAAAACTGCACCTTATTTTTATTTTCAGTATGTCGCTCACGAGCATGGACCGAGGAACGAATGACATGGACGTTTATAGTGATACGAAACCGACCGTTTATTCACTTACAAATTCGCTCATATACCTTAGCACGCTGGACTGGCATAAGGTCATTGGTTCACTGACCAGCCACCCCTCAGAGGGATTGGCTGAACCCAATAACACTTATTTCAGATATTTTCTCTTTGGTATCAATAACAGTTCCATAGTTTACAAAATCTCTTAGCTGTTTTCCCACAGCATCCATGAGAAAGCAGAGCTTTCTCACAGACACTGACAGAAAGCTGAGAAATCTCCCTGCACCATGCTTCCAGCATTCACAACAATTGTCTTTGTTTCCAACCATGGGTGCCTTTTGTGCCTTTCTGTGGTAATTTTAAAAGCCTGTATTCTCACTAGATATTTATATTTGCAATCTAGTCTTGCTGCTGCCTTTGGATAAAGTAAGCAGCCTGGGCTCTTCTCGTCTTATTATCGTTTTCTTCCTCACACCAATTATTTGAGGGCTTTTTCTTGCTCTCTATCCAATCTATCAACAACAAAAATATAAGAATTGTTTCAGCATCAGTTCCATCAATATGAACTACAGAGATAGAACCACTTTCTTCCCACAGCTTTCTATGTAGTTGTTTATCTGAGGATCACACTGGCCTTTTTACCTACACCACTGCACTGGGGGCTTGAATCCAGGTACATGTCCATGGTGAGTCTTGAATCCTTCTCAGGGTTGTCGTTTTCTGGATTAGAAAATTCCATGTAGTCTTTGAGCTGCAACAAATAAACATATTTGGTTGTGTTACAGGCATCGGTCTTAAAAATAAATCTTTTGCTGGTGTCACTGGCATAGCCTCTTAGCTAGTGTCCCAAATCCTTTTCAGTACCTGTAGACATTCTCAGTGCAATTTTGTATTTGCTTGTGGATCACACCAGGAGACCAACATTCTCTGGTTATCCCAGTGCTTTAGGATGTAGGTCTCACCAAAGTGCTGGTCCTTCTCTGAGATCATGGCAAGACTGCAAAAGACATCGTGTCCTGAAAGAGAACAAAAACATTTATAAAAATCTTGTGCCTGTTTGGAGCCTTGTTAATGTTTTTCTCATCTACTTCTTGGCCTGTAGTGTTATGAAGATTGCTTATGTTCCTAATGGACTTTAAAAACTCCCTTTTAGCCTTGCCAGTGTAGGGACGTTTTCCTGTTTCCTGTGTAATTTTTCTGTTATTGAAATCTTCTCATGTATATTCTTTGGTTTTTGATTTCCCTTTCTTCCTTCTATAGCATTACTCTTACTTGTTGATTTTCACTGATTTTTTTCTGAATCCAGAAAGGAATTTAGTTGAAGAAATTGTAATTCCTGAGTTTTTGTGTCTCCCACTGTAGGCTATCTTCTTCCTGCCCTTAAAGTACAGCAGGACGATGTGCAATCTCCTCTTTCAAAGCAGTGCTCTCAAGGTGAGCATTTTCCCCAGCAGGACAGAGGTTCAGTGCCAGAATGGAAATCTCCCAGCCTGAATTTTCCCTTTGCCTCCCCATTCCTGTGAGAGCCTGTCTTTGGCCATCTGAGGCACAGCTTGCATGGCTGATCAGCAGTAAATTGAAAATCCCGTTTCTGCTTTGGAGAGGCCACAGCACCACAGCACTGTATCCTCCCTCAGGACACTGTGTGCTTTGAAGGATTGTGCCTCCTGCTGGGAAACAGATATGGAAGGGCACAGGGGATTGTCAAGAGTGGAAACTTGGTGCAGGAATGCTCAGCATCCAAACCAGCCTTAAAAGAACTTCGTGGGAAGTTGCTGTTTCCTTGATTGGAAAAAGAATAGAAGCTGGGCAAGGCTGTGACTCAGGCAGTGAGTCAGCAGGGGCTGCTTTCCGATGAGGCCATCTTGTGTTCTTTTGCTCTCTGTCACACCTTCCCTGCTGCCTGCAATGGGACAGTAAATACCATTTACTGCTGCTTCTCTTTGCTTACAAAGTCATTCCAGCCCATAACCTCTGCCCTGACGCCTCCTACTGCACCATCTCTCCAACTTTCTGCCTCTGTGCTCCATTCCATTCCCTGGGCTGCTGGGATTTTTGTGCCTTCAGTACTCCAGTCCTGGGTGTATTTAGCAGCTGCAAACTCTTGCTTTGCAGCAACAGAAACACATTGTGACCTATTCACCACAGAGGGAAAATCCCAGGAATGAGTAGGAATTCCCTGGAAGAAAAGACACAGGATGAGGACCTGATCCGGATCCTTCCCGAGGCAGTGGTGACCTTCATCAGACACTGCAGACTGTGGTTTCTCAGCCAGCCATTAAACGAGCCAGACCAGTGCTGCAGGTCCAACATACTGGTTTTGAATACATCTTCTGTTTACTGTGTCTTTCTCTGTCTGCTTCCCCACAAGCGCGGCTCTCTGCTGAGATCCCAGTGCTTTTCCAACGTGAGACGTGATGTCAGCCAAAAGGCACTCAGGGACTTGGGGAAGGGAGGGTGCTGCAGGAAGGAGTGGCGTCCCAAGACAGACACAGCTAACACTTCCTGGACTCACAGTCTTGGATGCATACTCAGCTCCATGGAAGCTCTCTTGTTTCTACCGAAGTGATTTTTTTGAGCTTGGACAAAGCAAATTATTTTAGCCATGCGCTGTTTACATCCAGGCAAGCAGCCAGGACATACCTCTGTCTATGGTTGCATCCACTGTTAAGCAAAACTGTCCTACTGTTTTATTTATTCACCAAACATTTCTAATAGCCAAGCTAATTTTATCCTTTCCTTAATGCTGGCTGACGATGACTCAGTCTGGCTGGGAGTAGCACGGTGCCCAGATTCTGAAAACCGGTGTTATACGGAAGGAAGGGCTGGTTGTCCTTGTACCACAGGGGCTCTGGCTTTGGACCTCCTCACTTTACCTCTCTCTTGGTGTAGATGTGGAATAAAGAAACCAGTGAAGTATTCCACAAGTGAGTTTGTTAGGCAGGGTGGAGTGGAGATGACCTTGTCTCTGTAAGAGTCAGCTGCAGCTATAACTTTTAGCAATAACATCAGGAGCTGGTACACATATTTCTCTGTAAGTTTTTTAATGTTTTAATACTTAATCAATATTTTCTATCTGAATCAGTCCTCAGATTATGTGCATCTCTCCCTTAACTTTAGGATTGCTCTCATACGGCTCCAGGTAAGTGAGGTACCTAGTCTAGGCAAATCTTTAGGGCCCTTTTTCTGTTCAGTGGACAGTGACAGGTTCCTCTGGGAGATTATTCACTTGCTTGGGCAATCCCAGAAAATCCTGCTCTATATTTCATTAGTAATTTACAAAGGCAAGCAGAAGATGGGGAGTTTACAATGTAAAACTATATAAGTAGTTATGTTCCAAAGATGAGGTTAAGTTAGATGAGGTCCTTCTGGATTTAAAATTTCAGTTACTGAAAGCTTCAAGATGCAGATAAGTACTTTTTGTAAACAGGGCTCTAAGGTATAGAGAAGCCAGTGTGGAAGCACAGAATCTCCTGATTTATCTCCAGTCTCCAAACCAGGAATGCAAGGAAGAGTTTATAAGAGGAGTGAAACAGCTATATGTCATCCTGACCAATTTAAAACATGATTTAGGTTTCTTTCCAGCAACATCTCAGTAGTGCAGTCCTCAAACCAATTGAAAAGAAGGTCAGCCATAGGATCAATTTCCACTACCTCCAAAGATGCCACATGAATGTAACATGTGTTCCTACCTAAGAGGATTCTAGCTGGTATCAGCCAGCAGTGAGTTCTCTTAACCACTGTGATAACCTTTAGTTATCCTTAGTTATACTTTATTTACTGAACTAGCACACTGTGTAAGGGGTTTGCCCAGTAATGAGGCCACTCTGGCTTTGGAAGAGCTTTAACCAGCTGCATTGTTTCTTTCAAATGGGGGCAGAAGTCAGTTTATTCTGATTCAGATGGAAACAAAGAACAAGAGATTGAAAAACAATGAAATTCCTACAAGTGGGATCAACCAGGTTATTTTTCTTTTAGTTCTTGATTGCAAATTCACAGTATTTTAGCTGCTGAGTTCTCAAGGGAGGCTTTTGCAGAGCTATGTGAGTGCAGAGGGCTGGCACGCAGGAAACTGGTATTTTCTTCCTAGCATTGCCACTAGCCAGGGGATCTTGACAAAGTCACCCCCTCTCCCCAGGTCTTATGCATTTCCCTTTTTATAAAACTACAAATAATGGACTAAAGGCTTTTGCTCTGCAACTTGTAATGTCCCATTTAAGTGCAGGCCCTGAAATTTGATTTCCTATATTACAAAGCCCACAGGGCTTTGACATTTAATTTTACCGTGAGAACTGTCACGTCTTTTTGAGCAAGACTTGTAAACTGGGTCCTGTTGTGGTACTTAGACTAAGGAGGCTTCTCCTACAAGATCAGTAACCCTGGCTGAAGCCACTTATGGATGATACCAGCCTGGCAAAATTTGTTCCCTTCCTGGGTTTTGATCTCAGTTTTGTGATTTGTGCAGAAAGACAGGAGGGGTTCAGTTGAAGTGGTTAGTGCTGGTTAGGAATATCAAAACCCAGTGAGCAGAATTGGTTGGTTCAGGATTTCTGGTGGCCAGTTCCTTCAGCTGAACATGGAGCTCCACCGTGGGTGTAAGCAGGAGGCCTTTTGAACAGGGCATTGCATGCTCCCCTGAAGACTTAGGGCACACCAAGAAGGTGTGTGTGCTGCAAATGCCTCTGCAGACATGCCTCATCTTGGCAAGACCCTGCCTGTTTCTGTATCATTGCTACTGAGGATTAGTAATTGCATCCAAGTTTTGCATTTCCCTCCCTTTTCCTGTTCTCCTTGTCCAGTTGCCTGCCATGAGCATGGTGAAAGCAGTCACATCTCATGTCTGTCCCTGCAAAAACATGCACATTGAGCACCTTGACCTCACTGCTCCTATTCAGTACTATCTTACTGTGCCCCGATAACTTGGCTTTGCTTTCCTTGAAGGTAAAATTTTAAGCAGGAATAGAGGGAGGAGTCCTAGTCCTGTGCAAATGCTGCATCCCACCGCTGGGGAGTCCCACCCACCAGAGCACAGCAGTTCATGAGCAGCTGTGGAGGGAAGACTGATAGAGCTGGTGCCTGTGGGAGTAGGGCTTGCATAGGAATGTTTGGCGTGTGATGAATGTGCTGCACTATTTACATCTCTCCCCCNTCAAGTTTTCATTGTGCTGGAGCCTGCCTACTCCAGCAGCTCCAGCTCCTGCAGTCTTTACGAGCTATGAGTTCTGTAGTCTGTGCTTGGTAGACTTCAAAGCACTTCCCATCAGGTGTAAGAATGCTCAGTTAGGAACATGCGGAGTGGCTATACAGGCCTTGTGCTGGAGGGAGGTTAGAACGCTGGGGTGCTCTCAAGGGAGTTCTGGTCCCTTTGGCTGCTGCGCAGAGGAGATTGAGAGCAGCATGTCATGGCACAGGCACAGGGGCTGCTCCTCAGAGGGACTGTAAGCAGAGTGGTCCAGGCTGGACTGTGAGACTCCTGCTCGTGTGCTTTTACTACAGAACTAAAGGGCAGAAGGTGATTCTCCTTCTGACTATTTATGCAATGTTCAATGGCAAGCAGCCCAGGGCAGGAGGACAGTCACTGTCACTGGCTCTTACAGGTGTGAGGTAGTTGAGGTCAAACCTCTTCTGCCTCCTGAACAGACATAAGGTCTAAACCTCAATCTCCTAGGTGCTGAACTGAGCTTAAGAGAGAGAGACAAAGTTACCTTTCCTCAGGGGTTTTCAGTTTTGCTCTTGTAATTTAACCTGCAATCCCAACAGCCACCTGTTTGTTTAAAGGTCTAATTTGAGGCCAGTACTTCCTTCCACCCTGCTGTCAGTGTTACTAAAGGCATTGCTGCTTTTTTATTTTAGGGGAAATACCTTGTCCTGGTTGTCATGCACTGATGCTATTCTGTGAACTCTAAGGGCGGAATCTGAGCCCTATATTCATGATAGTGATGGGATCCTGAGACTGGTGATTGTGTTTTTCACATCTGAATTTTTCCCCAGGCAGTACTGGCCAAGAAGCAACATATATGGAAAATAATGATATTACGTTTATGCCTAGCAGCAGTTGCAATATGTATTTCAGTAGCAAGCCAAGGCCTGAAATGAGAATGGAGAAAGAGCTGCTCACTCTTGTCTCACACAGCCAACGCACTTTATTTTTCATGGGCTAAGTCTCTGTGGTGGCAGGAGTACATTAGATCCTGCCTGAGGTTTGTCTGACCAGCTATGGATGTTCTGGGTTCACTGTAAAGCTGGTGCAGAGACAGAGGCACATCTGGAGGATGCCATCTCGTCCTCACCTGGCCATGTAGAATGATGCAAGTCACAGCCTTGTGGTGCCTGCCTCTCTGCTTTGACTTTTGGGATGACTGGGCTCCATAGGGGCATCTCCAACTGCCCATCTGAGTGGCACAGGGGGTGTTGGAGCTGGGGTGCAGCTGGAACCTCATACCCATCTATCAGGTCTGGCCAAACCTTTAATGCAGAACATTTCACTCCTCCTACTACTCCTTGGTTCCAAAATACAGTGGTGTTCCTGGAGACAGGCAGTCCTGGGTGTGGCCACTGTCTTGCCTCTTGATTAGAGATTCTGGATCCTGCCAGCAGGTTTGACTTTCTCAAGGCTTATGGCTTTCTCCTTCCTTCTTCTGAGATGATGCAAGCATAACAAGCCTGTACCTCTAATTTTGTTCCCACTCACCAGTCTTTTGTCAATGCAGACTGTCAGGAGTTGTCTCACACCTTGTTTTGGGCAGCATGTAGCACAGCGAGCTCTCAGCATTGACTGAATCACACTGCCCTTTTGAAAATATAAAATAAAACAAATAGTAAAAAATCAATATTAATACCTAGAAGAAAAGCATGTAAGTGGATAACTTCCCTGTCCAAAACAGATTTAAGGTGTGTAAGAACTGTTGTGGCTCTGGCTAACTGACAATCTGTAAAACAAAGGCCATTACAGTTGAAACATCAACTCTTTTTTTGTAGTTGCTCTCATGTTAAAATTGTACTGGAGCTTTCAGCACATCTCTAAATAACTCATTTTGACAGCTAATCATTTGCACTGTTGAAAACATTGCCTTATACTGCTAATCTAAATCTATCCTACTTTTGCTGTCTAGTATGGGATTGTCACTGTGCTTCTTTTGAACAGTCTGAAGATTAACAGAGATCTCTTGGGTATGAAGACTGTGATAAAGTGCCAAAGGAAGCAGCCTTTGGATTTTATTAATTTTGTTCAGTATTTATGCAATGCATTTATACTTCATGGTTTACAATGTGCCTCTCAGACTCCCACTGTGCAAGTTTTTGTACAAAATGAGAATATGTCTCTGTCTTAATGGTGTTACCATCCATAGAGCAGTTTGGGTGCTTCACTGTTCCCAGTTGTCACCCTTTTCTCTGATTGTGCACCACGGACAACCTCCTCTATAATTTTTTGTTTAAAACTTCATGGTCTTTTTCACTTCTGATTTCAGCTGTGACACCACTTCAGGGCATCCACTGTCTGCTGTGGGCGGACACTTTGAGTCTGGACAGGAGAAAATGCAAGTGAAGAAGCAGAGGAGCCAGATCAGCATCCCTGGCAGTCTGAGGCATTTCATGGCCTCTCCCTAGGTGAATCTTGCTTGTGAGCATCATGACAGAGGTGAGGAACAAAGCAGCACTGCCAGTGGAGGGCCATTCCTCACCAGCACCAGGGACACCGTGGGGAAGGTGTGAAGACAAAAGGCAGCAGAGAGTGGCATCAACACCTCATTTTAGGTGGGAATCAAAATCCCAAAAATGTGTTTTTAAGCTCTTCCCTAAAGAGTTTGTTGTCCTTCTGCCCACCCCCTCCCCTAGCCGTTGAATGTCTTAGTTATAATAGGAAAATTGTTTCACTCCTGCTTTTCTCTGTAGCTCAGCACTGGGCTCCCTTCCCAGAGCAAGTTTTTTAACTAATTTAAAAAAGAGACTGTTTCCCCATGAGACAGTGAGGAGGCAGATGTGCTCTCTGACATGTCATGGCATGTCTGCTGGCACTTTTGTGCTCCAAGTCCAAGCTTGGTATGTCTACTGAAACAAATGGTGTCTCTCTCATGAGAATGCTTGCCCTTGGAGATACTGTCTTCTTCCTTTTCTTGTCAGAAGAAAGGGACAGTCACATGCAACACTAGAGTCTCACATAGGCCATGATAGGAGACTGGAGATCCAGCCTGAAAAAATATTTGGAGTCAATAATGTTTTGAATGACTAGGGTAGAGGGGTCAAGCATGTGAGGAGATAGAATTTCTATTTGTAGCAAATCCAGTGCCAGCCGTGTGAGCAGAGACGGGCCTGGAGAAACAGTGTGGGAAAGCAGACAGACAAGCCTGGCAGCTTTTTAATGGCTAGAGAGTTTGGATGCTGACATGCTTTTCAGGTTTGTTTTGCAGGGAGGTATTCTTCCTTTTGAGACATTGTTCTTGGTGCTTGAGACCCTTGGAGAACAGAAAGACTGCTCATCTATGTCAGGTCAATTAAGATGGATGTAAACCGTTCATTCGCCTTTTCCCCTCTTCCTCCTAATATTTTCTCCTCATTTTATTATTACAAGAGACTTTTCTCAGATTTCTCTCATCTTCTCACTTGACCTGTCACAACCCACCTCCTGGATTTCCTCACACCTATTTCCATTTGTTTTCCTTCTTAACCTTTTCTTAGCATCCCAGATTTTCAGGAATGCAGATCCTCCTCCACTCTAATTTTTGCCCTGTATCTTCCTTTTCCTTGACCAGCAGGAAAAATAGGATACTGTTTTCTGGATCCTTACCTCTTTTCTTGTCCTTCCTTCTCTCCAACCTCTCTTCATTTTCACCAACACACTTTACCTCTGTCATGCCTTGCAAACCCTATGTCTATACAGTTTGTTGTCTACAGCTTCTCTTGTCTCCCACACACCTCTGCCTGCCACTGAATGATCAGCTTCCTCATGAGGGGAAGTGGAGAGGCAGCCACTGATCTCTTCTCTGTGGGACCAGTGACAGAACCCGAGGGAATGGCCTGAAGTTGAGTTAGGGGAGGTTTAGGTTGCGTATCAGGGAAAGGTTCTTCACCCAGAGGGTGGTTGGGCACTGGAACAGGCTCCCCAGGGAAGTGGTCACTGCACCAAGCCTGACAGAGTTCAAGAAGTGTTTGGACAATGCTCTCAGGCACATGGTGTGACTCTTGGGGTGACCTGTGCAGGGTCAGGAGTTGGACTCGATGATCCTTGTGTATCCCTTTGGCCACATCACTCTGCATCCTCCCTGGGTTCCCTCTGCTCCATCACATGAAACATCAGGTTCTTGCCTGCACTGTTGACACTGCTCAACTTATTGCACTGTTACCCCTCAATGGGTTTGGAGAAGGCAGCCCCAGCTCCCGCGAGGCCACAGTGCTGCCACAGTTCATGCTGACACCACCAACTCACACTGTCCATTGCCAACCCAATGTGTATTTTGCCAGAGCCCTTTTGCTCACATCAACAGCCTTAGGACTGTTTTGGATCTGACCTTAATACTCCGTTTGGCATCAGTCCCTACAGGCATCGCTCCCTATCACTGCCTATAGGCATCACTCCCTGTGATGCCTATAAAAGTGTGTGATAGCAGATAAGCTACTGCAGCACCGAGTCATCAAAACCTCTGGCCAACTCCATCTCACTGTGTTTGAGTCCTCTGTCATCCCTTGGCTGAGAATGTAATCTTCCCAGGGCAGTGCAGCCCTTTTTTCTTTATCTTTTCAGCATGGTGAGTGCCACAGCATGATGATGGCACTAGTCTCTTCAGTAATAGTGATGTTAGCAAGAGAAAAAAATATACAGCTCTGTGATAAAGGGTCACAACAGCTATCTTAAATTACATAGAAACTGGAAAGGCACCTCACTTGGACAGAAAATCGAACTGGGAGCAGCAGAGTGGGACTCCATGCAGGCTTTCAACTGACGCTTCTCATGGGAGGTGAGAACCTGAAGCTCCTGCTCTTCAGGATGAGGTAGGTTTATCTGTTTGCTGGTAAATGCAGAGCTAAGTTGGCAGACAGACCCCAGCCTCACACCCTGAAAGGAAAGAACTTCTCAGAGTTTCCCAAAAGCCTATAAAAAGCCCTTGAGGCTCAGAAGACAACTTGGGGCTGTACATCTGATGAGACAGAGGTGCCACTTTGAGTCAAGAGGTTGATTTGCAGGTTCAGGACAGACGCAGGATGTTTCCTGGTGGAAATCATTGATCTGTTCAGCGTGCTGGTGGCTGCTGTCATGCACATCTTGAGACACCTCATGCTGCCTTTTTGTTGGATTGGGATCATGCCCATCCTGGGGTAATGCCTGTCAGCCTTGGAGTGGAGTATTTAAAGTCATTGTCTGTCCTAGGTTTGCCTGAGTAGCAGGGCATACCATGCTTGTGAAAATATCTTCTTCTGCTTCCCGGGTAATTGCAAGTCTGGGATCAGAAAAGCACCTAACAACTAAGGTTCAGCTTCAGTTCTTGATTTTCCAGGAGCTTTTTTACATCCAGGAAAATGAAATTTTATGTCTGTGTTTTCCTTTCCATCACCTTTCCTGAACATTACTAACTCTTTCTGTCAGGGCTGGGTGACCAGTCATCTGCCTGGACCAAACCCAAGCCCACTTACTACATTTCCTGTTGTTCCCCAGCCTGTCCAGCCTGCCTCTGACTCCCCTAGCTGATATCACCACACCAAGAGCTGTTGACGTATTTTCTTGTCTTGATACTTTCAGAAGTCATCCTGAGTAGAGGAACGGTTGTCATACAGTGCAGTCTATTTTTAGCCTTTTACAGACTCCTTCTCTGACCTTGGCCAGGCACTTTAACCACTCACTGTCCCACTTCATAATTTTCAGTATGGACTAATCCTACCTTGTCTGTAAAGTACTTGTGGGATGGTAGCACCTGGGAGGTTTTTTGCTTGGAAATTATATTATAAAGGGGACTTGTGCTCTATTGGCATCCAGGATTTTTTAAGTTGTTGGCAACACAGCTGATCACATCTCACTTCCTAGGTGGGAAAATGCTACCTTTTCTTGACTCCGAGGTACAGCTCTGTAATCTCCTTTCGATCTCCACTATTTTGAAAATATTAATTTTCCCAGTCATTGAAGGAATACTGCTTGGACTGAGCAGTAGCCAAGGTATTGTAGGCAGCTGTTTATGGGGCGGATGGTTGCTCTGCTGAACATAAACTCAGAGGAGCAGCTTCATTCCCTTTTTTTGCCAGTTCCATAGGTTTGGCCAAGATGTTCTGAGTTGGATGCTGATTAGGGGTATGTGATCTGAGGGTCGTCATCCTTCTGCCTGTTCTTAATCTCTTCTGAGGGAGGGTCTCCCAAGGTGAGGTGATACTAGAGGGTTTTGAATGCCCCATACAGCACCAGGAGAGATGGGAAGTGAATGCCTTTCCCAGGCATCTAAGCAGCATGTGGCTGACAGCAATAGTGATGACAGACACCCCAAAAAGGGACAAAGGGGGCTCCCAGCAGCTCCAGTGTTGCCACCTCTCTTCTTCCTCCCCCTCTCCTTTGGCCAGGCTCCCAGCTGCAGAGAACAGTTAATACCTTCTTTGGGGTGGTGAATCTGACTTTGCAGCATCCCCTCTGACAGCCTCAGGAGCATTTCTGGCTGTGTCAGCCAAAATTCCTGCAGGGGACTGCTGCAATGCAGCACACCACACCCCCGCCGGTGCTGAGCCCCAGCCTGGACAGCCGGTGCTGCTCAGCTCCAGCCCTGCCGCTGCCATAGGCGTCCCTCTTCCTCTTCCCAGCGAGCCCTGATGATTTCAGGTTGCTTGGCATCATCTCCTGCGGGCAGTTGGCGTCCGCAGCGTGTGTCAGAGCAGCCTCGCGCACGTTCGGTTTCACAACGTGCTGCCTGCAGAACGCGCTGGCTCCCCGAAGGGATCGGCTGTGGTTTCATATTTCATTTCCCTCGCACGCTACACCCGAATTCCAGACGCTTTCTGGCTTCTCTGCTGCATGGACTCTGAGCGTAGGTCCTTTGCCGTATCCACCGGAGGCAGACGGGGCTTCCCTCAGCTCCAGGGAGTGGACCATGAAGACGTCAATTGTATTCTTGCTTTGCATCTCAGTTTTCCCAGGCTTTTCCCAGGGCAGAGTTGTTAGAGAGGATGAAACTGGTTTTGCCGAGTGTAACGTGTTCTTCCCTGGACAAGTCCCACCCGAAGGATTTACGGAGCCGTTCCATGTGAAAATCTGTCAGCAGTACAACAAAGAGCCTCGCTTTGCAACCCTCTACAGTACTAAGGACAAAATCCCTCTTTATTCAGCTTTTAAGTTTACAAAGCCAGCTCAAAGTGAGGAGGAGAACTGGCTGGTTGAACCGCAGGTAAGGCAGCTTTTCCTTCGCTGTAAAGCAACTGTTCCTGGAGAACAGTTCCTCTGGGGTAAAGCTGGGGCTAGGATTTTGCAAAGGAGGCAGGAACTCTGCTTGTTGAACTTCTATTGGCATGAATTTAGCATGAGCAGAACTTATTTTTGTGCTTGGAACTGAGCAAACAGTTTCTTATCCCAGGGAGCTTATAATGAAAACTGGGAGGCTGCTGCATGAATGTGCAGTGCCAGGGGAGAGGAAAGCCCTCTCTGACACCAGTGATGTGTCTGTCCTGCCCAGCCAGCCCTTGTGGGTAGGGAGCACTGCTGGTGGGTTAAACATCACAGTGTCAAGTTCAAGTTTGTTCTGTTGCCAGTGTGATCACAATGTTGATAGGAGTTCTTTAGCTTCACTGAGCAGAGATAAAACATCCATTTGTGGTTCACCAAGTTGGTGCTGCAGCTTTTCAGTGTGTCCCAGTGTTGCAGACTGAGGTAGGGAAATGAGTTGCTGTGTCCTGGGGCATGCAGGCTTCAGTCAGGTCAGAAGTATGCAGTATAAAATGAGTTTTGCCAGAGCCTCAGTGTTTTCTGTCTCCCCTGACACTTGGCATGTTCAAGCAAGGCCTCAGGCTGTTCAGTTTGAAGGAAATCCTTTAAAAATTGGTGGTGCCCTAAGACAAAATTAGCTCTCCTCCCCCCCGCCCCCCAAGATTTAGATTTTTCAGCAGAGGTATTTTGCAGCAACATCAAGCTACTCCATCTGTTGAGCTCAGCAAAGATTGTCAGTGTGCAAGGGTACTTTGTTAGGGCAGGAATGGGCTGCAGTATCAGAGCAGTGTGTTGGGAGTGTGGCCCTCAGCTACTGGATGTTGCCACAATCAAACTCACCCCTCTGCCAGGAGACTTCTGTGCTTATTTTTCTCATGTGTGGGGATGAGATACTGAGGCCAGAAAGGCACAGGCAGTGAAGACAGGAGATCCTAAGTGCTTATCTTCACCCTGGACTCTCCTGGCTCTCTGGGCTGGGTTTTGAGTTGCAGGAGTTCCTAAGGGCCTTTTGATCTGAGTTCCTTCCACTTCACCGGCAAGCTGTGGGAGCTTGCCCTTTTAAAACAGAGGAAGCTTTTTGCAGACTGAGTTGTGGAAGGGTGGTGAATTTTTAAAGTGCAAAGGGGACCTAGGCTGGCAAGAATCTTTGGTCAGTGCCACAGAGGCAGCAAGGTAAAGCAGCAGAGATGACATCCTTTCCCATTTGCCTTGGCCAGTGACACCCTTCATCACCTCTAGCCCCCATATCTCCTCCTGCTTCTTGTGGTCCAGCTCTCCCAACCTACCTAGGTAGGCTCAGAAGCTGTTTCTGCCATGGAGCAGTGGGCAGCCCCCCCAGTAACTTCGGTTCTCCTGCACCTCCCTTTAGCTGGCATCTTTGCCCTTCCTGCTCCATCCCTTTTCACCCCTCATCTTGTCTTTGTTCCTGCCAGCACTCCAGAGTCCCAAACCTTGTGTGTCCTGCCACCAAAAGCTTCTGCAGCCTCAGAAAGAATAGGGCAGGTGCTAACTTTAGTTGCTCTAGCTTCTCCAGAGCAGCCTCACAGGTTGACAGTAGTTCTTAGTTGACACTAATGGGTACCCTTCATCCATTGCTGAAATGCAGATGTCTAAGAGGCAGGAGGTAGCAGTTCCTCTGCAGTTCCCTGGAGGAACCTCTGACTGAGACAGAAAAGTACTAGGACAGAAAAATCTGCAGAAGGATATGTAAGGGAAAGAAATCAAGAATATGAAAAATTCCTATAACTCAAGAAATACGTACATATAGCCCTCTCAGACACTGCCACTTGGAGGAGAGAGTGGGGAAGAGCTTTCACACCCATTGTGTATGTTCTACCAAGGCTAGATCAGATGGCTGCTGAAGGGAACCCTTTGCAACACCTGCTCTGCAGCATAGCCCAGGGAGCTCATATCACCGATTTTCTGGGTGATTTCCTTGCCAAGACGGGGGTAGCTGGGTACGAGCTGGCTCAGCTGCACAGTGGCACGTGCATGCACATGGAGATGCAGACACACAGCAAATGGAAAGAAATCACTATAAAAACACTCTTAGAACTCCAGTGAGGGCCTCAAGTTTGTCATATGCTTTTTTTGGGGGATAATGATGTAAGTGGTGAGGGCACGGTCTCACTCCCTCCTCAGGAATGTCTGCCTGAGAAACAAATGCCAAAGGTAGCACAGAGGCAGTAATTGGGTGAGAAGTGTGAGGAATGTCAGTGCCACCCACTGCCGATTGGCAGCTGGAAACAATGAATTAATTCAGCAATTAGTGAAAAATTAGAGAGCAGGAAGGGTAGGCTGATGAGTAGGGTACTGATGGGACTCCCTCAGGCGCAGGTCTGAAAACCTGCTCTGCCACAGACTTCCTAGGGGTTGAGAGCAAGTCGCTTAGGTGTCTTTTACTTCGTTCTATTTTGGTTGTCTGAAAATCTCTGTGTTTGATTCTTTCTGTAGCTTAGAAAGAAATGGAAAACTCTGGAGTTGCTTTTTCCATCCTAATGTATGAGGGGCTGGATGAATTACCTTGTGTTTTCATTTGGTTGATGGCTACCACCAGGCAGATGACCAAGCCGGGATTCTTGCCCAGCTGTAATGCAGCTACCTCCAAGCTGCTCTTGCAGTCTCTCTTGGTAGAGAGTCAAGAAGCAGGCACTTCTAGAGTCACTCATGTGAACAACTTACTACAGAAACCTCAGCATAAGATGCAGTGTGTCTGTTTCCTGACGTATGAATCCCACACTAAGGTTGGATCAAACATTTCCCCTTCAATCAAAGGTGTAAGGGTGCCTGAGGAAGTAGCAGTGGGAGAGGGGTGCTGAAGTTCACCAGGGATCCTACATACCAGGGTGGGGAAGGTGGGAGGTCCTGCCTTGTTAAATGACCAAACTCTGTGGAAGCTGCCTGCCCTAATAACTGTGTGTTGCCATACTGTTAATCCCCCTCTGCCTCTGTCCCATCTGTGAAACTGCACCCTCCACTTAATGACACACATCAATATTGTTATGTGTTAACATCCATACAGGCTTCAGGCACATAAGTTGTTTTGAAATCTCCATTCTATGATGAGGAGTTTATCTGTCTGCTTGGATTTTGCCCTGAGATGTTCCTGTTATTTGGACAGGTGGCTTCATGGCTGACTCCATGAACACAGATATGCTTTGGGGTGACACAAGCCAAAAGCTTTTTGAAGCAGGGAAGAAATGTATCTTGCAATGCAGGTTAGATGCAGTGCTGAGACAGACTGCCTTTGGGACTGAGCTGGAGGAGGCATGAAAACCTCAGGTACTCATTAGTTATTACAAACCGTACTAGGAGTTATTATAAGCATAATTAGGTGATGTCAGAGCCTTACACATGGACAGCACACAGTTGCATTTTTATCGTATTCTTTTTTAATTGCACCCACACAATCCCAATGGTACGTGCAAAGGCCTGCAACTGGACAGGTAACCAGGGACATATTTTCTTGATAGGCTCCTCAAGGTTTGCATGCAGCAGCTCATAAGGAGAGAGAAATTAAGTTTATTCTTCTTCATGTAGGTTGGGAGTATCTGCCAGGAGGCAGAGCTGATCCGTCTTAGGACTATGTGTCCTTGTAGCATGGCAGCACTTGCCATGGGAGTGAGATGGGATGAGTATCTCTGAGAGGGTTTAAAACTCCAAAGGGTCATAGCATTGAGGACAGTTCCTGGGCACAGCCTCACATCTGTGCCTAATCCCCCTCACCTCTTCTGTGTGATTAAACACACTGGGTGCATCCCTTGTCCCCTGGCACACCATCATCTCATCAGAAGGGGAGAATGGCAGGGGGAGGGGGGCCAGGAAGAGACAATGATTTTGTAGAATGCTAAATGTGTAGCCTCATCAGCCAGCTGCAGCCTGTTGTTTGGGGTGACTTAGCAAGAGGGGCAGAATAAGGCAGTAAAAATGCAGAATTAGGACTTTTTTAAGCAGTGCATTTAGAAAAAGCTATGACTTGTGCATCAGCACATGGGACTCACAATGATCCTCCCAGTCCTGAAGCAATAAGCATCAGATGCTTCAAAAAAATGAGCAAGAAACCTCCTTAGCAGGAGATGGGGTAATGCAGCCCTCTGCAATGGCCAAGCTTGGCACTGTGACCAAGCTTGGTGCAGAGGGAGCCCTGCACCTTGACTGCAGGGGGTTGGCTGAAGTAGGAGGCCAGCCAGAGCTCAGTTTCTGGATGAGGGTGATGGACAGTTGCTGACTCTGGCCGACACTGACCCTTTCATCCTGACTCTCAGCACAGGCTGATGCAGAACTGTGAGGAGGTGATGTGGCGCTAAGAGGATGCAAACTCTGTGAAAGATTGCAAGGACATAGTTGGGTATCTGTCCAAGTGCACTGCAGGGTGGTCAAGAGACAAGGATGGCACCTGGCAGTGATTCAAGGTAGACAATGAACTGTCTGCCATAGATGTCTCCAAAGTGCATATTAGATGGTGCAGTAAACAATTTATAGGCCAGGGCAAAGGCAGAAGGTTTAATTGGGCCAGCACAGTGCTGGAACCTGAGTGCCACAGCCTCCCAAACAGAGAATACAGAAGGCGGTTCCAGAGATTGTCTGCCACCCCTGAGCTTCTACCAACATATTCACCCTCTAATCTGAGGAACAAAATGACAATTTGGCACAGCCCTCTGGAGTGGTTGCAGGCAGTGTCTACAGGAATGACTATGGATCACACAGAGCTGTGGTCACCTGAGAAAGACCTGAACACACCTTGACATTTAGTGCTTCTCCTCCCACTGCTCTTTACCTACTCTGCCTGTCCCCTTCCCCCCTGTGCATGGCTCCAGGACAAATTCCCACTGCAGTAATTGCTAGCTCTGGCTCCACTGCATGGGAACCGCAGGTAGCACAAGGGAACAAGCAGGTAGCACAGATTCCATCGAGGACTTGGTGATGGTACCCTCACCCATGTTATGCCAGGAGCTGTGTGGTCCTTAAGGATGAGGTTCAGACTATTAATGACATGAGGATCAGACTACTGATGACCAGCCCTGCAACAGCCCTAGGAGCTCACTGCTGTGTCTCCTGTTCAAGGTGGGGAAGTTCAGGTCACCTGACATGATGTATGGCTTCATGCTTGCTTCTTACACAACAAGTGGTGAGAGGTAAATGCCTTCTCTAGACATCTTATGCACCACGGCTTGTTTGTTTTTTTTTTTTTCTTTCCCTATGGCTTGGATTTGATAGTTCAGAGGGACTTAAGGTGCCATGGTTAAGTTCTTAAATGAACTGCAGGTACCACCACAGTAGGAGGTGAAAACATCACCCTAAATCAAGCCATCTATTGGTCTTGAAAATCTCTTCTAGGACACAGCACAAGTTAGAGGCTTGGTATAGGGTGCCTGGTGAGATTTTGAAGGCTGGGCTGTGCTGTGTATGAGACTTGAGAGCTGCAAATATCCTTTGGAGCCTAAAACAATGTGTTTGGCAGAGAAGCTAAGTAGAGAATACACTCCTCTGAAGCACTTCAAGGAAAGTAAGGAGAGGGTGCAGGATATAATCCAAGGCACAGCATGTACTAGTAGTCCTAATGAAAAGTAAACACTGAGCCCATTTTACACGTTGCTTTCTAGGAATGCGAATTGCATGCAGTAACGCTTCTCTCTACTCTTTCAGATAGATGATCCAGAAAATGACTTGCATGAAATGGTGCATGAGGCCGATATTGGTGGCACTGTGGCCAACCTTGGTGCAAATCAAGCCCTGACCTCAGACTACGTGAGCTCTGGCTACGAGAGAGGCCTTCTCAATCCCAGTTTGCTTCATGAGGAGGATTTCCAGGTGGCCACTTACACGCTTACGAACGCTGTCCCTCTGAGCCCAGCTCTGAGCAAAAGCTGGTGCAGAGACATTGGGAAGGTAGTGGAGCAAGCTCTGATCCCTCACTGCTCCAAGACGGATCATCTATATCTCCTTGCAGGTGCAATTCCTTCCAATGTCCGAGTTAAAGGCAAGGTGTCGGTGCCAGAGAGCCTCTGGCTGGCAGCCTGCTGTGATGCTCCAGAGGGATGGTCCCTGGGACTAGTGAAAAAAATCAATGATGAAAGCAGCTTGGCAGACCTCACTGTGAGAGAGCTGGAGAAGCAGCTTTTACCAGGAATTCACTTGTTCAAGGGCAACTGTGGGGAAGACAAACAAAGCCAGGAGAAAAGAGAAGCAGTATTGCAAGCTGTCAGTCAGATCCGCTCTGGAGAGCAAGTAGAAACAAGTGACAACCAGGTGACCAAAGACAGCAGCTGGGTGAGAAGAGTGGCTGGCATCATTGCTACCCCTTTCATCAAACTTCTGGAACTCCTCATCTACATCTTTGTGGAGCTGGTGAAATTTGTGTTTTATTTTCTGTGGCTTGTTGTAAAGCGAGTTGTTGGTACAGTTCTGGATGGAGTCTACAGCCTGTGGGATGGGATGGTGTCCTACCTTAAAGCTGTCAGCATGGTGCTCATCAGCATCCCCTATGATGTTGGGAGGGTCATCATCAACATCTTCCTGGGCTTCCTTCAAATTGTTCGAGATGTGATGTCCCTCACCTACAGGATCCTGAGCATCCCCGTGGGGTTCATCCTTCACCTTGCTGCTTTCCCTTACCACTCCATCTGTGCCATTCCCTCTGTCCTTAAAGACATGGCCACTGGAATCGGGGGCACCTTCTCGCTGGTCATCGATGCCACAGCCGCAGTTCTGCATGGTTTTTATTACCTAGCTGGTCACATCATCAAACGCTTTGTCCCTAAAGGCTCCTCTGATGACTGATAGGGATGGAAACCGAGGCTGCAAATACACGGAATGAAGGAGTGGAGCAATGCTTTAAGATACATGGCCAAATGCTGTCAATTTCATTCTGGTATTTATTGTAGTGACATTAATAATAATGAGCTGACTGGGGAATAACAAGGAGGGCCAAGGCAATGTTGCTCGGGGTCGCCACCACTGTAACTCAAGTTCTGTCTGTTGTAAAATGTTCGGGTTTTATTGGTGCAGGCCACAAATTTTCTGTGATTTGCAAGTGTCAAGATGCTTCCTCTGGGAAATGCACACTAGATGTGGTACTAGGTAATTTCTTTCTGGCTATGACATTGAGACTTATATAGTGTCAGTGAGCTCTGCAGAAGCCCATCCCTTCCAAGGAGCAGGTGGTGGTAATCAGGGGAGGACTTTAGTTACAGAGGGTTACTGGGACTTGATGAAAGGAGAAGGAGGCAAGAGTGCAATGCCTCGGGGCTGGGAAACAGCAGGGAGCAGGGTGGAATGGGGGCAAAGTCCTGCTGTTGGCTGCATTGCTCATTTCTCTGGTGTCCCACTGGTGGAGGGGATGCAACTGGGTATATCTCACAGTCCTCAGGCCTTTCCAGATGTCTGAAATTGCATGGATCTTGCTACAAGGAAAGACCCACCCATTTTTTTTGCATGATGGGAAAGCATTTTTCCTTAGCCATACAAAGGTCATCTTCCCCCAACCCTTCCTTGCTGTCTGGTGACCACTGAAGGTCTAAACCCTGAATCTTCAAGATGTGGTGTTCTCTGAAGGTCTAAGCCCATGAATGTCTTAGCCCTGAAGCCCTCGTGTCTGCTCCAAAGCCCAGCAGATCTGGGAGTCGTACTTTTGGCTTCAAATCTGTTGCCACCTGCCTTGCCTCCCTTGAGTGCTCCTGAAGCACTCAGGGGACTATGGACTGTCAGGTGGGAGGAGAGGCAGGAGGGATCCCAGGCTGCAGCTCTTGTTTTGCTGTGTGAAGACCCACCTGGTGAACCCATGCACACACCTTAATGTCAGAGGTGGAATCAACCCCTCTTCTGCACTGCTCATCCTCTCTGCTCACTCTTCACCCCTTCTTCCCTCTGCCAACATAAGCCATGTCCCCAACATAAGCCATGTCCCCCAGCATCTGCGACACTGGAGCTGGGGCACACATCAGGGCTTTGCAGGGGACCATGAAGAGTTTGTAGCCAGATGAGGGACACAGAGACATCTGCCACTGCCGGAGAAAGGCACAGGAGTGCTGCCCTTCCCTGGGGCTTGGCTCAGCAAGGGGCTTTGGATCTCTTGGTGCAGTGCCTGCAGGAGGGAGGTTTCTTGTCTCAGCAGCATTTACTTTGGCTGGACTCCAGGAGGCTTTTGGGAGTCCTACATACACGGTTCCTTCCTTTCACACCCACCTGTGTCTCTCCCTCCAGTGCCAGCTTGGTGTGGATCCCTGGTCTGCCATAGCATCCCATGAGTCCCAGGAGTGAGCAAGCTGGTGCTGCCATCTCAGTGGTGCTGTGTTGGTGGTGGCCTGTTCTGGGTTGAAGAAAACTCAGTTACTAACATGGCAGCTTTGCCTCTCTGCATGTAGCCTGCAGCAAGGCTGAGCTGGCATGGATGGATTCGGGGAAAAAGGAGATATGATGGGACAGAGTAGTTTCTTTAGCTCAGGGGCTGTGTTCATTGCAACCAGATGTGTGTGCACATCCCAGGCCAGCACACCCTGGCCAGGTAGCACCCTGTTCAACCGTGATGCAAATGGCAAAGTTGGGGATACCAACAATGGTGATGATGTGGGGAAGCAGTGGCATGAGTGGGAAGAGAGGATGACTCTTTGTCTTACCCTTTGTGGACCACAGCTGGTTTATGGAGAAAGAGAGACTGTCTGCAAGCAGCACTGGCTTTGTTCAAAAGGAAAGGCAACTTTTGTGTGCCAGTAGGGGTATAGTTGGGTAAAGCCAGAGGTGTTTTGCTATAGGAATGTTGGGTGCAAAGGTTGTTCACTGCTTCTAACAGGCAGAGAGCAGCCAGCAGATGCTCTCCACACTGCACCTTGCATGTCTGCCCACTCAAACATGCCTGGTCTGCTGTCGGGACAGATGTGGAGCTGATTTCCCACTCCTTCATGAGACCCTGTCTCAATCCCAGTACTCCTCTAGGGCTACATGGCAGCTCTCAGGGCAGGAAAGCAGCCAGCTCAAGTCCAAGGGGATGCAAGGGTGGGGTGACAGGGGCCTCAGTCTGGGGTCCCCAGGATTCCCAGCAGCCTCTGAAGGCATGTGTGGTGGCAGCAGCTCTGAAGTGCAGCCCAAGCACAGGGGAGAAGGGGTAGCTGCCCCCCACAGCTGTCTTGAACCTTCTGTGTGGCCTTATCTCTGACCCATCTTAGCTGTGTGGCATTGCACCGCAGCCAGCCATGCCCTTCCTGGGGGCTCTGTATCCAGAGCAGCTTCCCTACACCTGAACCCAGCGACCCTTGCATCCCAGGTCCACCAGCATCTCCAGTGCAGCTCTGCAGTTGCAGTGACATGAGAGCTCATGTGCTAATAATCAGCAAAGCTGAGGCACCTCAGGAGGTCTGCGTTGTCAATTTGCCACCACCGTCACTACCCCACCTGGCTCAGGTCAGCACGTCTCTGCTGCAGCCATGACTTCTGACAGCAAGGGGACAGTCCTTGAAATCTAAGGCACTGCAGCTTTATAGGATTTGGGCAGATGTGCAACAGTATTATTAAAATTGTCTTAACATGCTCAGAGTTCAAATGCTAAGAACAGTAACTGGCATGGGGCATTTCTCTTTTGTGCTGCGTGTCTGAGCAGGCAGTGGGAAATCTGCCTTGAACATCAAGCAATTATCACAGAACAAGCAACATCCTGCAAAAAAACACTGTTTGAGATTCTTCTTATCTAGGCATGATTTATGGCTCCTGAGCTTTACTCCATCCTTGGAAACATATGGCTTCAACAAAATAAAATGACTTTTCCAAAGAGGGGCTGGTATCACTTTCTGTCACAGTTGCAAATGAGATTATACAACCTAGGGTGCCCTGACTAATCAAGAAAACACCAGCAGTTGTTCCTTGTAACAGCTTGACATCTGATATTAATGGCTCTTTGTGCTTTTTAAACACCTTTCCTCTCTCAAAGCACTCTAAGACTCAATTAATTAAGCTGCAGAATAAGTGAGTAAAAGCTGAGGTGTTGCAGGCAGTGAATATGACTCTGTGTGCCAAGAGAGGGGATTGTTTTATTCTTGTGAGATGCAGTGAGATGCAGCGTGGAGTGCAGCATGGTAGCCAGTTTTTATACAGAAATCACAGCACAGCAGTACAGTTCTTCACAGCTCACAGGGAGAAACTCCCTCTTGTGCAGTGCCGGTCTCCGGACTGGCTTCATCACAACTTCCTTACCTTCCCTGAAAGGGGTAATTATACTCCACTGAAAATATAGAGATCCTGTGATGAGTAAACCAGATGTTGGTTTTGCAGGTACCTCTCTTTGGGCAGATGAACCCCTGCAGCTCAGTCTGCATCTGTCTCAAGGCTGCAGGAACTGGTGAGGCACTGGTACAGGTTGCCTGGAGAAGCTGTGGATGCACCATCACTGCGAATGGTCAAGGTCAAGTTGGCAGGTTGGCTGAGGCTTTGATCAACGTGGTCTAGTGGAAGGTGTCCCTGCCTTAACCAGATCGCCCAAAGCTTCGACAGAGGGGTCTCTGCACCTCGAGGTGACCCTTGTCTCTGCTGCATCCACCCTAGGGCTGGGCACCCATAACAGCAGAGGGACTCAGTAGCCCTGGCAGGACAGCCCCTCAATCTCAGGTGCTCTGGGTCACACCTCTGCTGCCATTGCACGTTTTGGAACTACTCACCTTGTGTGGAACTCCACCAGCAGCTCCGTCCCTTCCTCTTGTCAGGGAGCTGCTCTTGTTCAGCAGGGAATCGAGCCATGCTTGCTCACAGGTTATCTCTCCAGTGTAGTCAGTGCCAGAAAATGGAAAAGGTATTGGAAAATAAACACCAGTGTAACTCGTTTGGCCAGGAGGGATTGTCTGGGAGCAAGGAGTGTGAGGTGTGTCCAGGGTGTGTGTATATTAGTGAGGTTGCAATACTGTGGGTTTGGCATGGGGTGATTTTTCTTTGCTGCACAGACTCCTGGGCTGTTGGACTTACTTCGGTGGATCTCATGCTGGGTAACATCTGCTATTGATTTCCACAGAACTGGTGTTTCCAGCCAAGCAGAAACGCCTAGAGACTTTCCAGTGGTGTTAGTGTTACAGCTGGCTGGAAAATCTCCAAGGAATTATATTCTGTCAGAACAGGGTGATTTATCATACAGGGTTCTTTTCATGGCAATTTACCATTTTTAGTGGAAAATATTTTTCAGGTCCAGGTTGGAACAAGGACAGGAAACATCCAAGAGCAGCCCAGGGCCTGGATTAGCGGTTTGGATGTGGACATTCAGCAGCCACTCCTGCCTAACAGCAGGTTTGGCATGTGAATGTGGCTCTCTCCATTTCAGAAGCATATCCTTCAGCCATGGCCCATCTTAGCATATGTGTCATTTTCTTCCATTTGTAAGGATAAAAAAACCCTGTCTCCTTTCCAAAAATACTGAAATTGTGACAATATTCCTGGGAGGTAGAAGCCATTTTCTACTGAGCCAGGAGCAAAATTGCCTGCAGAACTGAAGCAGAGGCTTCAAATTCTTCTGCAGTATCATCTTTATTATTAAGTTGATGTTTTAAGCTAATTTAACATGGTGAAGAATGGACATCTGGAGCAGATGTTACAGTGTGACTTTTCCAAATCCCCAGTACCTGCTGGTAGAAGGTGGTTATGGACCAATGCCAGGAGCTGCAGCAGGTGGGCAGGACCTTGTTGGTGGGCAGGGGAGGAAATGTGGGAGAACAACATCAGACTAGATAAAAGGAAGATATTTCTTTTTAAATGAGGATAAACTATGAGTAAAACTGTGGTACAGGTTGTCCAGAGAAGTAGTAGGTGCTCCAGCCCTGGAAACATTCCAGGTTAGGCTGGATAGGACTCTGAGCAACCTGATCTGTTGAAGATGTCCCAGGTTGAACTATGTGGCCTTTAAAGGTCCCTTCCAACCCAAACATTCTATGATTCTGTGAAACCAAGTGGCCACTAGCTAAACAGTAAATAGTAAGGGCTGAGAAATGGTCTCTGCTTAATCCTGACACCAACAAGCTGCTGAGTGAAGCAGTTCCAGAGGGATGATACAATAGACTCATAGAGACATGACTTTCTGGATTTATGCCATCTAAATGTAGGCATTTAAAATTTCTTCTCTACAGGCACAGGGGTCCCTGTGTTCAGTGTAAGTATCTCACCTGGCTTTCAGCTGGGCACCTCAGCTGGATGCCTAAAGCTGGGACCAATGAAGCTTAGCTGGGGTTAGTGGCTAACGGGGCTTATTCCACCCTTGAAGACCCCTGAGGTGTCCATTGACATGGTTCACCCACATGATGGTACAGGTGGGATGGTTTTTCCCACAGCCCCTTGGAAGGCTCTTGGGTGACTAAATCCTTCCATGCAGGTAGGACTAATATGAGGGTCTGATGCCTCCTGAGTGCTGCTGGAAATGACCCGCAGCACTCACAGCCACATTTGGGTGGTGGTGGGAGTTGTGTGTTGCCCTGTTGAAACAGATGGGATTAACCACTGTGTGCACCTCTACCACATGGCTTGGCCTGGCCTGTGTGGAATGAATCCAGCCCCCAAAGAACTTGGCCCACAATTTTTTGAGTTCACGGAAAACATGCATATTTGTGGGGAGGATGAGTTCATCCCTCACCCTCAGGCATCTCTAGGAGGTAACTGTACACCTTTGCACTGGAGATGACAGCCTGCACTTGGAAACACCACTGCACTCTGCAAAAATGAGATGAGTGTCTGATGTGGGGCAAGGGGCTGCCTTCTCAAGGATCTGTGAGGGCACAGAACCCATGGCTGCAGAAGAGGCTTGAATGGTAACAGTGGCTGTCCTGGTGTCAGAGGGGTGCAAATCTGAGGCTCCTCACCACAGCAGTTGCGGATGACCACTCAGAATCATTACGGTTGGAAGAGACCTCTAAGATCATGGAGTCCAACCATTGACACAGCACTACCAAACACACCACTAAACCATGTCCCCAAGTGCCATATCCATATGTTCCTTGAACTCTTCCAAGGATGGTGATTCACCAACTTCCTGAGCAGTCTGCTCCAATGTCTGACCATCCTTTCAGTAAATAAATGTTTCTTAATCTCAAGTCTAAACCTCCCATGGTGTAACTTGGGGCCATTTCTTCTTGTCCTGTCACTTGCTACCTGGGAGAAGAGACTGAACTGCATCTGGCTACAATCAACTTTTACATGTGATCAAGGACAAGTGAACAGGCTCTCAGACTCCAGTGATGAAGGATAATTTCCTCCATCCCCATATCCTGTAATGCTTCAGATCATGCCCCCATTCCCAGTCCAAGGGAGGTTTGGTGGTGTAGGATCTATCTGGGAACCTGGTACCTGGTCTTTCTTTCTCTCAGGAGCTTATTCAAAATCTCACTCTTTCTCCATCCCCCATTTCCAGCTGTGAACACATGCAGGTGTTCAACACTGAGCACATTCCTGCAACATGTGCTGCTGGCACTGCTGGGACTCCTGCAGACACAGCACTGGGGCTTTGGGCCTCTGCGGTTGTGGGGATTTGCACTCAGGTCTACTAATTAGAGGTGGTAATGATGCCTCCAACTGAACTGCTCCTGTTTCTGTTTATCACAAAAAATGTATTTTTGTTGTTTTGTTTTTTCATCAGAAAAAAAAAAGAAAGAAAAAGCCTAGGGGTTACCTTAAATCTAATACCGTGTTTTCTGCTGATCTTTTCAGCATCACTGTGCTGTATTGCAGATGTGAGCTGCAGTTTCATCTTCTGCGAGCCAAATGCTGCATCCCAGCCATGATTTCCCTGATGTGGAGGGTGGAGGTGGATCAGAGTCCCTCAGGAGATGATTCAGGGCAGATGTCACCCTCTGGTGGAGTCTCTGCCTCTCTCCACAGGTTGCAGAAGCAGCCAAGAGAGATTAGGTCATTTTGCAAGGCAAATTAAACGCCTTGTATTCAGGCAGCATCATCTCCCCAGCCCAGTCCTTCTGGTGCTTTCAGAGACACTGGGACATAGGTCAGCATGGGAGAGGTGGTCTGGGCTGAAGCTAAGCCCTTCTCCATGGGGCTGCACACTGTGGCAGCAAACTGCTGGGGAACTCCTTCCTGAGCACGTCAACACTGAATGTTGCAGGTCAGCACTGCTAAAACACTTCTGTTTTGACCGAAATCACGTTTTGTTGCATTTGCTGTATCTAGTTTTTGGCAACGTTTTATTGCCTGAATATACTGATACTCTGGACACCAGCACCAGGCAGGAGAAGGAGGAGAAAGAGGGCTTCCCTTCCACAAAAGCACTCTCCTGCAGGTCAGAAACGTTCCAGTTTTGCTGCTAGGGCCTGAAAAAAAGCCTGAGGAAAAAAGCCACATAGGGAAGATGTGGAGGGTTTTAATTTGGCAGGAAGTACAAATGCATGGATCATCTTCCTTTATATATTGAAAAACTAACAAAAAAATCAATGATATTTACATGAGCTCATTAGCATGATTAATGATGTTATTTAAAACCTATGTAATTCTAGCCTGGGTTTGTAGAGCCTCTGCTCCTCTGCCTGGGTGCCTCACCAGATAATTCCATCATGATCCAATTAAAAGCTTTGGGGGGGAGTTTCCATGCTCCCACATTGCCTATAATTTGGTCTAATTCAGCGTGTAGCGCTGAAATGAAGTTGTGCAGGTGGGTGCACTTCAGTTAATGTACAGTTGGTAGAGTGGATCCACTGATGGCTCTGTACAGAGGTCTGGGGCTGGTCACCATTTCTTCCCCATGCCATGGCATGAGGAACCTGAGGTGATGCCGGGAAGAAGCAAAGGAGACCCCAGCACAAGTGGAAATCCAACCCTACAGCTGTGGGCTTGCTTGGGCTGTGAGTGGGCAGCCAGTCTCTGCTGGCAGTGGCATACCACTCTGCCGGCCACCCTGCCCTGCTCATGGCTTCTTGGCTCCAACCAAGAGGCTGGGGGTACCCACACTCCCAGCTGATGGTCATGGGGCACACCAGGGTGTCCCTGTGCTCCAGGAGGAGGGGAGGAACCTGGTGAGGCTTGGGCTCAGCCCAGCCAGGTGTCTCCCCAGGGATGTGCTGCCTATGTAGGGCTGCCTACCCTTATCCCAGCCATGGCCCTTTGCCAGGTCCCAGGGGCATCTCACAGCGGTCACCTATGGGCTGCAGGGAAGTTTGTCCTGCAGCCACTTGGTGTGGGCAAATGAGCATCCCTGTGACATGATCCCTGGTCTGCCACCGCCGTTTGGTCTCTGGTGTGGGACTAGGAGGCAGGGGGTAGATGGCAGCAGAGTGGTGGCCTAGGAGGATGTTCAAAAATGTCTTGGGGGATCACGAATACACAGATGTTTTTGGCTTTGGATTTCCTGTGGGGAACCAGCCAGAGAGGTAAGGATGGGGTGCAGGGGAGCAGGGCTGTCCTCTGCCTGTGCTGGGTACTCCCATCTGAGCACTCACACCACACACTGGGTGAAGGAGCAGGGACCAAAATCAGGGCAGGGCTCACTTGAGGGCACTGTCCTGCCCTGCTGCTCACCCATGCTCTGGGACTTATAGGGACTAAAGCAGGAATTCCACAGCAGCCCTTGGCTTTGAGGAATACTTCCAGATTTTAATCTTTTTCATGATGGTGCTGGTGACATGGTCACTTTCCCAGTCCTGAGCCGCTCTGGTGCCTAGAGGTGACAGCCACACCACCTGTAAGGGGGCAGGAAGTTCTGCCTGGACCTAAGATGACAGGTATTTGCAGTGTTTTGGAACTTCCACTGGAAGCAAATAAATAAGCACTTTATGTACAGATATTTATATATATATATGTATTTATTTTATTGTGATCAGTGCATCCTGCAGCTGGAGGTGAAGTTACACCTGCAACATCCCAGGTGTTAACTAGTTTTGTCTTTCTGAGGGGAAATGATCATCTTCCCCAGGACAAACTTCCCTGGTGATCCCTCAGCACTAAGTCACCCTTCTCTGGGGCTGGATGGGGCAGAGGGCAGGACTGGGGGACTTGGGGGCAATTTGACTGCTAGGTAAGCTTGGCACTGCCCTGAGCCAGCATCCTCAGCACACATTTCCTCTCACCTTCACAGGCCCTTCCTGTTTTTATGGCTCTCACCCACTTCTGCTCTGGGGTTTGCCCAGGTCTCTCTGGAAGAGGGATTAAATAATCTCTGTATGAAATAATACATAGATTAAAACCCACTAAAAAGGCATGGAGAGGAAGGACACTTTGAGGACTGGATTTTGTCCCAAAACACAGGATGTTCTGCTCCAGAGATGTGTTCCCCAGCATGTGGCAAATGATGGCTCAAACAGGAGACAGGTTTTATCAATTTTATTTAACCAATGAAATTCCTACTGATAACAATGAAAGTAATTTCAGCAAGTATAAATGCGATACAGTTTTAAACAAACCCCATTGTTCCGTACCTATAAATAGATTTTTCAAAACCTCATAAAAAGTGCAGATTTATGAATTGCTGTTAAAATGTTAATACATGATTCCTTTGTTTAAAAATGCATTTTTGTCTCTTAACTCACAAAAAAAGAAAGTTCCTTCTGCATCTGTTCAGATAAATTCAAGTCGGGTAACTTAAAAACTAACAAAAGTCACACACAAAAAAATCCATCCCACTAGGTCAGTCTGTCCTTTGCAAAAAAAACCAAACCAAAACAAAACAACAAACCCAACCAGCAACAATAGGAAAGAAATTATAAAAGCTGCTGTGGGACCCCACAGTGAGCTCCTAGCAGCTGCCTCACCTTGCAGGCAAACCTCCTGCAAAAGCACGGAGCCCGTGGCCTATCTCCGGAGCTCAGGGCAGGTGGTGACCCGGGAGGCAGGACAGGAGATGTGCACCTGCCCACAGGATGCTGTAGGGACTGTGGGATCCACAGAGCTACCACACTTCCTCACTTCCTGGTGGTGGGAGGGAGCTGCAGGATCAGAGCTTTGTCCTTAACCCTCCATCCCAAAACACCCGCGTGGCCGTGTCAGAAGGAGGCGAGAAGCTGACAGCTGCTGGGCTGGGCTGGGTACAACTTACCCCCTGTCCAGAGGGTCAGAGGTGGGAGATGCAATGAAACACCCCTCCCTGGGCACAGCACTGCCCTGCCTGCTGCCCCAGCCAAGGGGGCTCAGACCCACAGCTGCCAACAGGGAGCCAATGCTGCTTCTTACTCCAATGTGCTGGGCTCTGCAGTCAGCAAATTGAGGGCTAATTTTTGCACTCGAGAGAGGCTTGGAAGCTTTTTGGCTGCAGAAGTGCTGTGACCATGTTTGTGGTCCAGCAGCTGGTCTGTCCATCCCTCTCATGCCAGCAAGCTCACGCTTGCCCTGTGCATTGGTGAGCAGAGTGTGGGAGGCAGCCAGTGGCAGGTTTACGGGTCTAGGGGGCTGAAAGAAATGTCAGGCCCCAGCCTTTGCTGCATTTGGGTCCACATGTGGTCAAACACAGGGTGGCCATGTGGCTCAGACCGTGCTTTTTGCAGAGAGGGGCTCAGCTCACCCACAGCCAGAGGTCAGCTGGTGCTTCTCCCTGTATCTACAGTGGTATTTTATCTACAGCAGGGTCTATTTAGCAAGAGCAGTTTAAAGTGGCTATGTTTATCAAGTTTGCTACTTTATGAATTAAAAAAAACAAAACAAAACAACAAAACAAAAAAACAAACCCCAACAAATATAAATACAAAGACTCTCACACACCAGACACTTGCAGCCTGCGTGACTCATAAACCGCATCAATATTCTGTTAAAAAGCTTATTCTACTTAGAACTATACATAGTACAAGAGACCGAAAAGTGGCAGTCGTGTACGGGCATGCTACCCGCCCCAGGGTGGCCCACAGTCAGGTGCTTCCTAAAAAATCAAGGAGTTACAGTAACATGGCACAGGACTGCAAAGCCGATCACAGCTTCTGCTTACACTGCATACGAAGTACCAAAGGGAACACAAAAAAGAAATGGTGTTAATACTGATGGATTAAAGAGTAACTATAAAGATCAAAACAGACGTTCACAGCATGCTACATATATTGCTCACAAACTATTCTTTTTTTTTTTTTAAGAAAAAAAAGGCTAATACAAAACAAGAAGTTGGCAGTCTGATCTTCAGTTATGTCGGATAGAAAGATAAAGCATATACATTCATCATGTGGCTTTCCAGCAAAAGGAGAAAAGGGTAAAATTGAGAGATTTCAAGTTTACAAAATTCCTATTTTTTTAAGCTACAGTTCATATCCAGTTCTGGTCACAGTCGTGAAAAGACCTCTGACTGCGTTGCCTCGTAGAGTCCAAGGGCTGTAGCCTAAATATTATTATTTTCCCCCTAAAAATGGCCACATCACCCACCACCATGAGCGGGCTGCTCCGGCAGCCACCTGGGCACGTGGCAGCCGGGCTGGAGGGAAGAGGTTTGGGTCTGGTGGCACGACATGAGCATGAACTGAGGAATGAGACACAGTTTTGGACTGTTGGTGTTTGGACCTACTGCGGTTGCTGCCCCCCAGCCTCCTCAGCTGGAGACACAATGCTTACTGATTGACCCATTTTGCCTCAAAACTCCCTTCAAATGGCTGATGGAAGTGAGAAAATGCAATTCAACAGCAGCAAGTTTTTCTTGGGCAGAACGGTTCCCTTCCCCTGCTCCATCTCTGGAGTAAGAAAAGGGTTCCAGCTCTTTTCCCAAAGAAGCTCTCTGGACACCTTGGAAGGAGGCATCCTCCACCACCTCCCCTGTGCACAGGCATACAAAAGAACCTCTCAGACACATCAATGAAGTTTCTTCAACTGACCAATACCTCAACTCCTCCTGCGCTGGCCCCTTGGGAGCGCCTCTGGTCTGTACCTCCCGATGCTGACACCGTGGCTTGCTCCCCACAATTACTGTAACAATTGGCATCTCCAGTACCTCTAGCTACTGTCAGGAACAAAGTTTCTATTTTCCATAAGCCCGGATGATACTTAGTATCCATGGGAACATCCAACTCTGTCTCCAGCAGCCACTCCACAACGTGCATTTGGATTTTTTCCTATAGATAAATGAAAAACCCAAATCCACTTATTCCAGAGGCTGGATGCAGTCTGCCTGGCTGCAAAGCACCCAAGGGACTGCCAACCTGAAGGCCCTGTAAGCCTGCCTGGCAGAAGGGGACCTCCCTCTGAGAAATCTGCACAGCTGAATAGCTTAAGCATGGGGTGTCTCACCAAAGAAAGAATTTCCTTAGAGGATCCACTGGATTTTTACTGTAACTCCAGAGATGGGCTTTGACACGCTACTGGCAAATGCTACCTAAATGTAAGCAAATACTAAATTACATCATTTTGAACCATATTTAGAATTTTCCTGTCCAGAAATAACCTACTACGGCAATTAAGTGTTTCTAAACGTGAGAAAGAGCCTCTGCACTTAACAACAAGCAGTGATAATGGAACCTTGTTTTCAAGGTTGAGGCTGGGAGGTTGTCCCTGCATGGCTGCTTGGGGTCGGGAATTGGGAAGACAGGAAGCACTTGATGCAGGACAGGGGTGGTGGCAGGTTGAAAAATGACAATTTTTCCCCTGATGAGCAGCAAAGGATTAAATATATGCAAGAGAGACCTGATGCGTATTGGGGGAGCAGCAGCACGACCACCTGCCAGGAAATGTGCTCTAAGGAATAAATTAACACTGATCAAGATGCTCCTAAGGTTTCCTCATACTACTGTGCTCTCTCCATCTCCTACACGTGTAATCTGTGCAGTAGGTATGAAATACTAAATTGATTTTCATTTGGAGGTAAAATGTTTCACTTACAATTCCCAAATATAGAAAAGCTGGTGGATGCATCTCTTCAGACAAACACAGTGCTGAGGGACACAAGGAACAGTAAATCTGAAGTTCAGGTGATGAAAACTGACATTTTGTCCAGCTCTTGGAATGATTGCTAACAGCAAACTGATTCTTACAGCTTTATAATCAGATCTGCTCTGGGAAAGTTCATTTACAATGAATCCACTCCCCTCTTCCTTTATTTCGTGCAACATCACCCCTTATTTATGGGAGAAGGATCCAAACACCTACAGAAAGTAACTGAAAGAACAGCATTTGAGATCAAGAAGATTGGAGTATTTCTTTCTATCCAAAAATTTTTAGTTCAGGCACATGCTATCTATCCACTTACTACCACCAATGAATGTTTTCTGCAAGTAGAGGTTAAATAACCCAGCTCTTCTGAAAGGGAGTCCAAATTCTGGATCATGAGCCTGAAATGCATGCCTATGTTCATGGAAAACACACATGCATGACAAACATCAAGAACCTGTTCTGCAAGAGCAGTGGCTTACAGTTTATCTGCTTTAGGAGGGATTTCTCTAAGTCTACATTAAGTCCCCAAAACAACCCATTTCATTAACAATCACTGCAAATCACATGGATCTGGTACATATTACTCCTTTATTCTCTATGGAAATTAATTTTATTCTATTTTATTTAGGTGACTCTGTTTCTTTAAATATCTGACTCAAAAATTCAAGTGGGCACCCTCTAGGATTTTGCTGAGTGCCTGGGTGCTTAAATTCCCAGTGAAGTTTAGGCAGCTAGCTGCTTTTTCCAAATCCCATGAAAATATCTATCAGTGTCACTACAAACAAAAAATACACTTGAAAAATCTGGTGCTTTGACTTTCTGCATTCAAGCAAGAGAGCATGAAAATGTTTTCCTTTTTGTTCTCTTCTGATCTGTTCTAAATTTATACTTACATTTATAATTGTTTACAAGCACTGATTTTGCTATCCTTAAATTTTTTTTTTAATACATAGGAAGAGCTGATAAGTGGCAATTCTTTAACTCTTACAGCTGAAGTATATCCTTTTCAAGGATCAAGTTGTTGGGCAAGGGAGGGGATTGTCCAGCTCTGCTCTGCACTGGGGCAGCCTCACCTCGAGTGCTGTGTGCTGCTTTGGGCACCACAATCTGAGAAAGATATTAAGCTATTAGAGAGTGTCCAAATGAGGGCAACAAAAGTGGTGAAGGGCTGTGAGGGGAAGCCATATGAGGAGTGGCTGAGGTCACTTGGTCTGTTCAGCCTGGAGAAGAGGAGACTGAGGGGAGACCTCACTGCAGTTACAACTTTCTGGTGAGAGGAAGAGGAGGGGCAGGCACTGATCTCTTCTCTCTGGTGACCAGTGACAGGACCCAAGGGAATGGCCTGGAGTTGAGTTAGGAACGGTTTAGGTTGGATATTAGAAAAAGGCTCTTCACCCAGAGGGTGGCTGGGCACTGGAACAGGCTCCCCAGGGAAATGGTCACAGCACCAAGCCTGACAGAGTTCAAGATGCGTTTGGGCAATGCTCTCAGGCACATGGTGTGACTCTTGGGGCATCCTGTGCAGGGTCAGGAGTTGGACTTGATGATTCTTGTGGGCCCCTTCCAACTCAGAAAATTCTGTGATTCTGTGATTTTCAATTTAATGAAGGCTTTAGGACAAAGCATATATGTTTCAATTCAGCCTTGATGAAAATAAATCCATCTACAGCTCACCAAAATTCTCATAGGATACCACAGCACTTGCTGTAGTAGCTATAACTGCACTCAAATTTAAAATTATTATTTCTGTTTTAACAATTATTTCTATTCTTGTATGATGACACTCTCATGAAGTTCAGCTGTGGGTAGAGTGTTCTGGAAAATGCAAATGCTTTCTCCAGTTGGCACCTTTTTCACTTCTCTTCATTACCAAAAAAAAATAGAGTATGTCCTTGCTGAGATCGCTCTATCGCAACACACATTTTAAGTGACTCTGCAATGATAAGAAGCTGTTCATGCTCAAAAGCTCTGTTCCCTACTCACAGTGTTCCCTGTGCTAGCTGGTTAATTTGTACCTATCAAGCTTTCTCTTCAGTAGACAGGAGACTGTACACTTTGTTTTTACGTTGGTCATGGCTGGGATTTTGTAGACTAACATGAATGCTGGTAATTACCAATTCCAATGAAAGAACACAGAGGGAGAGGATCTACACTTCCAATGATTATGGTACTCTTTAAGAAAAATATTAATTAACAAAGTGTGAAGATTCACATTCATGAGTGCTTTAAGAATGCAAAAAAATCCAAGAACACTTGCACATTAAAATTTCGCACAGTGTGAACCTAAAGCGCATATAAAGTGTGTGGTAGTGTTGTCTGACTTTAAACACCTATTCTGAACAAATAACTATTAAAAATCCCAAATCTGTGTACAAAAGCTAGGCTATAAATTGTTGCACTGTAAATGCAATGCTTTGAAAAAAAATGCCACGTGGAAAACATTTCCAGATGTTTCAAGTTTGCATTTAACATTAAAAAAAAAAAGAGAGAAATAGCAAACTAGTTGTACGATGACATTTCCTATGATGGAATGTCTTGCAGGCCATATGGGACTTGATATGGCACTTAAAAAAAACAAAACAAAACACTGGTTTACTACAAGTTTTATGAAACAATCCATTTATGGTTTCTGTATTTCAAATCTGCTCACGTACTTTGCTCATGAAGGCATTTGAGCTGGCAAGTATATTTCATAAGGAAAGTAGTAAAGGCACTCATGTTTCCAAATGTAAAACTCAACCTACTCCAGAAGTCTTTGCATTTCTGAGGTGAAATGAAGCCATCACATTAGTTACCCAAACCTAGTTTCACCTCCTTTCCAGAGCTCAACTGTGCTTCTTGAGAACTACTTGACTTTTCAATGCAAAGAAATTTAAAGTAGTACTGAATAGTTCCCATCATTGGAAAAAACCAAAAGTATTGCATGAAAACTTCTCTCAGCAGAACTGTTTTATGCACAAAAGCCATTAGGCACGGCCACCACAATCACAAGAGGGGGGAAAAAGGATCATAACTATTTAGCAAGTAAATCTAAGTTCATACATATGAGCATCTCAATACTTCTGAGAAATCTTTGCAGTTAGCTATACAAGATAAATAAATCTGATGTTCTACCCAATGCTCTCTAGAAGACAGACCAGTGCTGTCTGTTGGGCAGTTTTCTAAATAGCCAACATGACATTTAAAAAAATAATTACTGATTTCTTCCTCAAAAGGTTTTCACATGCAAAGTCTGCAGTCTGAAAGTGCAGAAAAGTGTACAATCATTGGGCTTTCCAATCTGGAACAGACAGATAAAGCAGAAAAACCAACATGCAAAGTCAAAGCAAGGATCAGGAAAAGGGAAGAAAAGAGAAAACTAACTTTAGTAGAGTACTGGTCCATGGTTTTGTAAATTAAAAGTGTCAAAATATGACTGGTAGTATTTTTTCTAACTATTCTGCAATCGCCAATGAAAAAAAAGTCCTGCATTAACTTCTACAATCCAACAGAACATTAGAAATAAACCTGTCCAGTTAGTTTTGAATGTATACCACAGAAATAAAGGTCACCCTCCTCAAAAGAAATATGAAAAGTCCAAACCAACAGACAAAAGTTGAAGCAGTTAACTTGTGTTCTACTGGGTAAGTTTAAGCATCTCTTTAGGCACTTCACTGGTTCATTACATGCAATACAAAATAAAGCTATAAATATCAACATTTTGTGCTCTTAAAATTAGTCAAAAGCAAAAGAAAACAGCACAAAAGTGTGACATTTTTGGCAGCTTATTTCTTCCCTTCCCCAATATTACTGGTTGTCGAAAAATGCTTTGTTTTGGGGATGCTTTGGCATCTCAGTATCAGGTTGTCTTAAGCCGTAAAAGCTAAAACAAAACTGCTAGGCCTTAGACAATAAAGAAATTTGGTTTTACAATTTCTTTATGGCTATATAAGAAGGACACTTCAGCAGTGGCATGTCAGGGAAAAAAGCTTGCTTTCTTTTTAAATATTGCACTTCTTTTTTTGTTCACTCACACTAATGCATAGAAACTTTTTAAACTTTGAATATTACAATTTCATGCTATGAAAAAGTTATGGGAAATAATTTCTATACATCCAATATGAAAGAATAGATATACTAGCCTTCCTTTACTTTCCTTAGTTAAAACATTGTTAAAGAAGAGAGTGCAAAAAACCCCACAACCCTATTTTTGGTCAGCCTGTGTATTAATTTTGTAGGTGCCAACTAAACAAATTGCAACACGTGATGAGCATGGATATTGTCAGGACAACTGAGGGTGACTGTCAGTAAAACAAGACTATGCATGATTGAAACACAGTAAGTGTGGCTGAAATGGCAAATTGTGAGGCCTCTTCTGTTTGTGAAGGGGCATGACAAAGCGGATGAATTTTGCACTTCAGTAGCATGCTGTAGGATTTATCAAGATTAATTTCACATTAAAGTGTGCTCGATGTTTGCATCCACATCTTGCATCACCTCCAATTGCTGTAGTAAGACAGTGACTGGCAGCAGTCTGCAGGACACACAGGAGAATCCAGTGGGCAATTCAACGCAGCACAGCCGGTGCGTCTCTGTCACGAGTCACGACGTGGTGGTACGTTCTCAGGACAGGCAGAACTGATCTTCTGCTGGACTCCACTAATCTGAAAAATGATTGCTTGGAAAAAAGTCTCTAAGCACTTCATTCCAGTGCTTAAAGAACAAAGCGCTAGGATTGGATATAATAAAACCAGTTTCAGGATCCTGACCACTGTGCAGAAATCCAGCCGGAAACAATGCAGAGTAGTGCTCCTCAGTGTTACTTTTGTTATCATTAGTAATGTTAAGCATCAAGAAAATAAAACACGTCATTGCACATTACAGCCGCCAAGAAGCACGGCTAAACTTTGACACTAGAGAATTGAATAACCTGATGCTACATCACAAACAGCTTCTGGTGTGTATCTATTTTGAAAGGTCTTTACATACTCAGTAAAAGCTCCTGTACTCCTGGCCAGCGAGTGCTTCAGGTTAAGTGACGAGTTATGGCACGAAGGGCATACAGAAGTTCAGCTTGCATCCGAGCTTCCATTAGAAGTAGATTGACATGAACCTGTGAAAAATTACATCAGCCATTTAGCTCACCTCTGAATGCAACACAGTTTATTCATCCAGGCTGAAATTTCTAACCTTTAGTAAAGTATCGCTGCAAGAAAACTTTGTCTCTTCTCCCTGTACCCTGCTGCAGGACTACAGTTCCTCTAGAGACAGCTGTGTAGTAATGCCAATACGGACAACATCCCAGGACTGCGAGGAACTAACCTCAACTGCTGCTTTAAGCAATCTTCAATCTGAGAAGTCCCCTTTAAAACTTTTCTTGTATCCTAATGGCATTAGTTCTTTCTGAATTATATTTGTTTTTCTTTACTACTACCTGTGACCATTATATAGGAGCACAGAATAAGGAACAGTTTCCATGCCAGATAGGCTAGCATGCACACATGCACTGAACCCATCTCAGGAAGCATTAATGTGATATCCGAAGGCATGTTCACATTTTTATCGCTGAAAAACACCATAAAGGTTATATATATATATATACATATATANGTATTTCCAGCACACAAAACCAAAAAATTTTTGTCAAATTGGTATCTAACACTCAAGGAATGAATCTCATTTGTTTTTCTCTTATTTAAAACAGTTCATTTGACAGATGCTGTCATTTTAGATGTCCCCATATTTTAATTTTCAAACAGCACAGGAGTCTCTGTGAAGCCACTTTGGCTTTGGAACACGTACCTTCTCCGAGTGCTTGAACTGACGCCAGTAACTATCATACATGCGCTTGGTAGTTCTCTCTGGGTAGCAGGTCACTGTCTTTATGTAAACCTTCAGGCTGCGTTCAAGTAGCTGATTAACTTCTCCATAGTCATAGTCATCATACCTACATAACACAAGCAATCATTCTGTTTGATGTAAGTTTCTAAAAACATTGTCTTTTGCAGCATTATATTCTGAAGCCTGGGAACTGGAACATGTATCATACATGACCAAAACCCAGGTGTTAAGAGAGGATCTGAAAGGCTTAGTAGGATTATAGAACTGATAAGGTTGGAAAAGACCTTTAAGATCATCAAATCCAATGGTTAACCCTGAACCACCACCATGTTCACTATTAAACCACGTGCCCTATTCACATGTTTTTTGAACACTTCCAGGGATGGTGACTCCCCCACTTCTGTGGGCTGTTCCAATGCCTTGCAAACCTTTCCGTGAAGAAATTTTTCCTAATATCCAAACTAAACCTCCTCTGGTGCAACTTGAAGCCATTTGTCCTCATCCTGTCACTTGTTACCTGGGAGAAGAGGCTGACCCCAACCTGGCTACAATCTCCTCTCAGGTTGTTATAGACAGTGATAAGCCTGAGCCTCCAGACTAAACACCTGCAGCTCTCTCAGCTGGTCCTCTTAGAACTTGTGCTCCAGACCCTCCCCCAGCATCACTGCCCTTCTCTGGACATGATCCAGCTCTTCAATGTCTTTCCTGTAGCGAGGGACCCAAAACTAAACACAGGATTTGAGGTGTGGCTTCACCAGAGCCAAGTACAGGAAGACAATCACTGCCGTGGTCCTGCTGGCCACACCATTGCTGATACAGGCTAGGGTGCCACTGGCCTTCTTGGCCAGCTAGGCACACCCTGGCTCATGTTCAGCTGCTATTGACCAGCACCTCCAGGTACTTTTTCACTGAGCAGCTTCCCAGTCACTGCCCCCTGCCTGCAGTGCTGCCTGGGGTTGTTGTGACTCAAGTGCAAAACCCAGCACTTGGCATCACTGAACCTCATATAATTGGCCTTGGCCCATTGATCCTGCCTGTCCAGAGACCTCTGTAGGGCCTTCCTACCTCCTTCCAGCTAATCAGTACTCCAGCCCAACTTGGTATTGTCTGTGAACTTGCTTAGGGATTTTGTCTTTCCTGAATGAAGGATACAGGCTGGCTTCAGAGAAGACATTTCTGTAAAAATTTCCATCCTGACTCATTTTCTGCACTGGAAGGAAAAGTTATACTGATACACCAGCAAAACCACTCTAACTTCCAGACAGAGGCACCATCTCTACTTTAAACACCCAGAGTCTAAAATCATGCTTTACACATGGTTTATTTTTCTGTTTACATAATTTTAAAATGTACTCATAAACCAGGGAATTTTTGTCCATACCTGATTCCATACATACAGTGGACATAGTTAAATAAAGCTCTTCTTAGCGTAGTTGTATCAACATCTTCATGTGTTGCCATAGTGTTATATGTGAGGTTATACACCATCCGAAACTTCTCATCCAGGAGATGCCCAATGTCAGAATAAAGCCTGTTTACTAGGGAAAAGCCATGATTTTCCCAAGTATAGTCCTGCAGGAAGAGAAGGAAATATATAAAAGCACAAATGAAGTGAATTCCCTAGGTTATCTTCTCTGTTACTCAGTGGTTTTTTTGTTGTCTGATAGTTATGACTTTATTCTCTTCCAAAAGCTTGCATTTTGAATCCTTCACCCACATCACCTGCTCCATTCCCCCAGAATTCTTGACAATGAGTATCACGTTGCAACACCCCACCCCTGGATATCATTACCCTACAGGACAAAAAAACCCCACGCTTCTCCTGAAGTGCTGAGGGAATCTTCTGCTTTGCCATTCTGACCAGTATCTTTCCATGATTGGCCTGTAAGTTTAAAAACTTGTTCTTCTTGGAGGCTTTGATGCTTAGCTCTGAGCAGAGATGGAGTCTTTACTTCCAGCCAGGATGCACAATCATTGGGTAAAGTGCTGAACCATCCCTGAAAAAACTGATAAAATCCAGGCTGCTTTGGTCTTAGATAAGCACCTGGATTGCAAGATAAAAGCCTGCCTGCTCATATGAGGAATGGGAAATCTTTGCAGAGTGGTGGCACAGCAGGAAGAACCATCCTGCTCCAGAGCAGGGTGCAAGGGTGCTCCACACTGCTGTCACACTGAAGGTGAGGGTGTGCCCACATCCTTGTCAAGTGCTCAACCATCCCATCACCGATGGCATCTTTACAATTGAGGGCATCATGTCCATGTCCTTCTTGTGTTTGGCTGTTTTCCAAAGGTACTGTTAGGCCAGGGTCCTCGCCTGGGCACCCTGGAGCATGTCTACTGTCCTGTCCCCCTGAGTGGGACAGGAGGGAAGAGCAGGACAGTACTCCGTTGTCTCACGGAGGCATCAATGGCATCTGAAACATGTCACAACATCATGTTTGGCCTCTGGCTGTCAGTAAAAAAGACTGCAAGGCTTGTGAGAAATATGCCATACCCATCCAGCCCTGGAAAGGTGTCCAGGACATCACAAAAGCCTCTGAAAGCCAGAAGGCCCAGAGAGGGTAAAGTGCTATTGACTAACAGCAATTGATCCGTATTATCAGTGAAACCTCCCACCCCAAAAACAAGCTTAAAGACATTCTGCTGGGTATAGAATACCTTTTTTCTATTAATAAACTTAAAACCATAGAGATAAAGGCAGTTTTGTTTTATCAGAATAAGGATTAGATTTATTGCAGGTGTTTGGGATACTACTGCAATTTAAGTATCATTAATAGCAGAGCATTTGGGAGGCTGTGGATATATACATTCAACTGTTAAAAGAGAAGGACATAAAGTTAAATTATCAAGGTGACTCCTTTGAATATAGGCCAGAAGCTGTCCTGTTTATTTAAGAGCAGAGATGTTTTAGCTCCAATTTCAACTTCTTTGGAGTTTTTTTCCAAGGGAGCCTGCTGCTCCTAAAGTAGTTAGGCAGAATGTTTGATTTATAGGCACTGACTGTGCCTTTTTCTTTTTGGCAGTAATAACCTACTTCAGGCTCATATAAAGACCACAGAGTAAATTATCCAGTTCAGCAGAGACTGCTATACAGCTAAATACATTTCCTGAGAGCGATCATGGATTCTTTATTTTACAGTCTTAGATGTATCCTCTGGCCATGGAGTTTTCCAGCACCCACTGTCATTTTAATTGAAATTCTCTGATTTGGTTGAAGATTTCTTCCATTGCTTTCCATTTATGTCTAGACTGCTTAGGAATGTGCTCTGTAAGATAGAACAGAACCACCTAGAATGTCCCTCCCGTTATACATAATATGAAGTTCATGATTCTGGTCATGGCAAAGGATGTCAATATATAAGACAATGTACAGGTAAAATGTATATTCTTTTCTTTCAGCAGCACTAAGAAAAATGTATTAAAACACAGCAAAAACTTCAGTAATCATATTTAGGAATTCCTTTTCTTTCCCAGCATTCCAAGTCCAGAGATTTGGTGCACATATGAGAACAATACTCCCCAAATCATTTTCACAGTCCTATATGTGTCCACATATTGACAGCCACTGGACAGAGAGTACTTGGTAAAATGACAGGAATAGAGTTGCTCCAGTGGATTTTTTTTTTTTCTACAACATCTGGAGGGATGGGAAAGAAATTCTTGCTTTTCTACCTTTCACTTTTATTTCAGATATGCTTTAGAGTCTTCAAACATTAATACTGCTAATAACTGAAGTAAGATGGAAAGCCAAGTATTACCTTGCCAGGGATTGACAAATAGTAAAAGACTCCATCTCAGGGAGATTTATGGAAGGTTGTGAGTTATTTAATGAATCAGGACAAGAAAAGGAGCATGCACCAAACATGCCCCACTATAACCACTTTATGCCCTGTAGTGAGATATATAAACATGGTACCTGAGCTCTGAATGTTGGCAGATGGTCTTCTCCTCGCCTTGCAAAATCTTTGTACCCAAACCCAGGATCTTCAATATAACGGGAGACGTCTGTAGAAACTATTTCATCATCAAATGCTGTGAATAAAACAGCAAAATGCTTTGCTTTAGGCAAGAACATGAGTTAATGCTGACTTCCAACTACCACTCTATTACCGGACTAGAGGACAATTTTAGAAGTTGTGCAAAGGAGGAGAGTGGTACAAAGGAAAGAAACATTTCAATTCTCATCTGCTTGTATGGGATACACTGCTTTCATTGAGCCCATTAAATGTCAGCCTTTACCAGACATCCAATGTACTTCTACAGAAAGGGAAGAGATGGGCTACACTTCTGTCTGGAGGTTTGCATTTCTCTCTGTTGACTTCTGAGGGAGGCTAGGTATCTTAAGTCAGGAAGATGAACATCATTATCAAAGTCACTGTGTTAGCATAAGAAACAAAAAAATGGATCCTTGACAGCAGGATTGTTGTACTGAGCAGCCTTCGTGTCAGGAATCACACCAGCTCTGTTCTGTAAGCTGGAGTATGACCATCACAAAGCAACCCAACACTCCACTTGTAAATATCAGCTGAAGATTATGTGAAAGCAAAGAGCTCTACAGTACATCAGGGTGAAATTCTGCCAGAAGCTCCAGTAACTAAGCATCTTCAAAGAGCTCCAAAACATATTGCTAAGCACACACAGGTTCTCTATCAGGAATCAATCTTTCCCTCCTGAATAAACAGGTGGCTTAATTGTGTAACTACCTCTGCAGAAGTTGACTGCTGCATAGCTGACTGCATTTGACCCTGATGTTAAAATCATGGCTCGCTTCCACATGCACTGACAGAATAGTTGCCATATGTCCACTGTTAGCACCTTGAAAAGTCAGTTAATCTAAGAATTGCAGAAGTGCTTTATCTCCTCTTTGCCTCATTAAACAATCAAAACATAACTGTGTAGGAAGAAGCTTGGACAACATCTGCTACAATAGATCCTCAGTGAAGAATAAAAAACCTGCACACATACACTCCTCTCCCCTGACAAGGACTGGATTTCATGAAAGTGTAAAGGGCCAACGCACAGACTCCTCAACTGAAACCAGCAAATGCTAAAGAGGGAAGAAAGTCAACAAAACTATCAGCAACCCCATCCAAAAACCCCTCCAGTCTTGAATGACCCCTTTTCCTTAAACACCTAAAGTTGCACAGACTAGGAAGTCCTGATTTGATAATGAAACTGCAATGAATGTCCATTCATCTGCACTGCTGATACTGCCTGACCAAAGGAGAATACAGCAAGAATACACAATGTCTATTTCAAAAAAATCCAGCTTGATGTTGCTGGATGTATCTTCTCTCACAGATTTTTCCATGTTCCTAGAGAGCCACAAAACAATCTCTCTGCTGATCCTCAGTACATTCTTCCTCCCTTTTCGGCTCTTTGCACAAAACCATTGATTCTTTCAAACACATTTGGTCTGAAGCTACTGAGACCCAAATTCACTAAGAACAGTGTAGTAAAATGTGAAGCATTTTAGGGGTCACTTCTCAAAAAGACACAAGCAATCATCTTCAAGTAGCTTCTACTATGAGGAAATACTTAGAGATTCTGATTGTCTTAATAATATTCTTTCTTCTAAAGCTTTCTTCGGGAAAACACCCACCTCTCTGTCTGTATGAAGCAGACTTCATTCTGTGGTTTGTTAGAGATGAAGGCCTCCAGAACATATGAAGAACATGGGAAAAGAGAATTTCAGCTCAAAATTTGGAAAATTATTTAAGACTAAAAAAATGCTATGAATCTCTATCACAAGACAGGCAGTGAACAGCACAGCAGTATGATCACTCAGAACAGCAAGTTGGAAATGTTCTTTCCAGTCTGGAAGTAAATGGTAAAGTAGTTGAGTCTCATCATCTAATTCCTAAACTAAATGTCATATCTGAAGGCTACTTATGAGTGTCATTGAAGTTCTAAGCACCACAGAACCTGTGAAATATTACTTAATATTTACATAAATTAATTATTTTGAAGATACAGAATATATAAAGAGAAATGTACACCCTACTTTTTAAGGAAGCCTACAGGCCTTTTTTTTTTTTAATATACAAAAGCTAAATTTAAGTAGTAGAAAGGATGATGTTATTTCTCAATCAAGAAATCTTAAGGTGATGTAGCAAAAGGTAAGACCACCCTTACTATACTCCTCCTACATGAAGAGCCGGAATAAAGAAATGGACAGAAAAAGTTTCAGTCACTGAACTAGCCTCAAGTATTTATTTCCTAAAAAGCACAAACAAAATTGAACTGGAAAAGCACAAATACCTCCACTAATTACTAGCAGACTCTCCTTCTTCTCCTTCTCAAAGCGAGTTGCCATTTCTTCTTGAGAGGCTTCTTCGTCCTCTTTATCTTCTTGTAGTCTCTTCATCCTTTCCATCAGGGCCTCCAGCTCACTTAAAGAATCTGCAATCTGCAAAAATACCATGACATTCTGCAAAATTAGAAGATAGACAATGTGTGTTGTCTTTGGATGTCACGCTTGACAACAAATGTTCTCAAAACCAGACAGCAGAGGCAAACACAAAAACTCAAGCCAGAATGCATTTTGTTATATATAGTGCAGACAAAGAGCTTTCAGACAGCAAGAAGACAGGAGCTGTGAAGAGTTAATGTAGCCTGCTGCAGTTATTTACTGCAGTGGGATTAACAGCGAAGAGGTGGTGTTTGGGTGTGGAAACCACAGTCACTCATATTCCACCATGTAGATAGCTCAGAAAAATCCATCTGCGTGCCCTACGTCGCTCATAAAACAACTTTTCATACTAAGGTAACAATATTCAGTCCATTGGTAATGCAAAATATGTTTCTAAAGGGATGCAGTGCCTTACAGAAACACAACCTGAGATGGAAAATCAGTGCTTTTCTTTCATTACATGTGATCAAAATAGCCATTATGTTGACCCTTTCCCTTACTTTTGTGAGGAAAAAAGACCTCTTTTTACTAGAAATATGTCAAAGTTTTGGGTGCCCTGTACATATCATTCAGATTTTTCATAAGAGAAACTGTTTGGTTTTTCTTCTCCATCTTTTTGAGTCTGTTCTTTTGCCCATAGCTACAATTGTTTCTAGTAGACTCCTCACTGCTTAGCCGCAGCCCTCTGCCCACTACAAATGGGGAGTAAGGCACTTCCATGGCATGAGCTGGGCATGTTTTACAGCCCAGAAATTTAAGACACAGCAACTGAACTGAGTGATAATATGCTTACATTCTACTGCTAATTGTAAAAATTGTATCTAGCAACTCTGTTCATAATCCTGATCTTCCATCAAAGGCAATGAAGCTAGTTCATCTGTCGGCATTAATTCAAGGGCATGTCTTCAAAAGCATTCTAGAGCACCTTTCAGGAAAAAAAGTCCAGTTAATTAACCAGTAATCAAATTAATCAAGTTAATTAACTGGCAGTCAAAGTTCTCTGCTGGCTCAAGACTGGAACACCAGCATGAAGAATTAAGTAATTGTATTTCAGACATTTCCTCTCACCTACATGGAAGTGTTTCAAAGTGTTTCGTGACTGTAGGCCTTGAAGTAAAAATTATTATTATTACTATTACTATTATTATTATTATTACTACTACTACTTCCATTTTTTTCCATTTCTTTTTTTTTCATTCTCTGTGTTAGGAACATGGATGGCACAATGCTCCAGTCAATGCCACACTGTCTGAAGAAACTGGGACTTTAAGCTTTCTGCTGAAAGCAAAGTTCTAGTCTTGCCCAATGGGTGGTGAGATTAACTATCAAAATCATGTTGCTCTGACTTCCATTCACTGTCACAATGTGTTTTTCAACAGATTACACTGAAAATTGTCAGAGTGTATGTAAGAATTACCAGACTCAAGCATTCCTGTAAACTAGACAAAAAAATTCAAACTACTCTAAAATTTAAACAGGAAAGAATGGAAGAAAGTTTTCTAATGCAAAACAGAGGCAAGCAAAAGAGTTTTCTTGCAACACTAACCCCAAAGTTGCTACTTGTGAGGGATGCATTTTCTATGTTGTTGTCATTGGCAAGATCACAGACACAGAAGTTGTTGACTGCTATAAGTCTGAGTCCATTAGATGTATCCGGATCTCTCTCTGGATTAATGCCACTACCAAATACAAAACTTGCCAAGGCATGATAATGTGCCAACAGGACAACAGCATGCACCAGTTCAGGAAGAGACCAATTATTTTCCCCAGTCTTGACAAGTTTCTGAAATGAGAATAAAAAAAGTGTAAATATAAAATTTCTTTTGGCCCCCAGCTTTTCTACAAAACACTAAGTGTTTTAAAAAGAGATCAGTTCTTTCTTCCAATAATACCATATTCCCCTTGCACACAAACTCTCACTGGATAAAAAAAGAGACACCTAATATATCACCTCTTTTCTTTTGGGCTATTTTAGCCAATACTATTGCTAAAAAGAAATCTTATTGGCTTTGTCACACAAGAGAATCAGCTTGTTTGGTGCACTAGTACTTCCCTGAACTTTTTAACTCAGGGTGATGAAGCCTAACCAGACACTTGCACAGTTCTTGGCAGTTCTTTTTACCAGACATTTACTGGTATTTACAGGGCATGACTGAAGAGGTACCTGGATGTGCTCTTTCGTGATCAGCCAGGGCCGGTGTGCAAGAAGTTTGTTTATTTCATTCAGATTTTTCAGTCTTTGGGGAATGTATTCTAAACCATTCAACCACTCCGCAATCCCGCCAGTCTTCAGAAACTCATCAACGTGCATATTTATTAGGTAGGAACACTGATGTCTGGCAGCAGCCTGGAATAATTAAACACAGAGTGAACAGTGCAGCACATTAGTGTGTAATCTGATTTTGCTGCAGGTGGGAGACAGGTTAATAACACAAAACAAAAGTACAATGTCATTCCAAAGGACCTTGTGCAAAGGCATTGCAATGCATTTCTATACAATATGGAGGATTTTCCAATAAAAATACATTTGATTACTCTGAATTACAAAATATAATTTAGGTTGGAAGCAATCACTAGAAGAGAACCCTTCACTCACAGGGCTGACTTAGACCTTGTTGCTTGGAGCCTTGTCCAGACAAGATCTTCACCCTTGGAGATCACAGAACCTTTCCTGGTTCCTGCTGCAATGTCTCAACATCCTCACAGTGAAAATTGTTTTCCTAGTGTCTACCTGCAATTTCTTGTGACGTGAGTCCACTGCATCTCATCCTACTGCTGCACAGTGATGTGGGCATGTGAGAGGTGCATCACTGTGGGAAACAGGGAATGATGTAGGTTGCCAATTCTCCCTTCTCACTGAAAACCTTCTGGCTGGGCATGCTTTATTCTGATAAAAATCTACTACAAAAATTCAGCCTCTGTCAAAATACCACACTAATTTCTCCTTTCTAAATTCTTCTTTTTTTCTTCGTTTTTTAAATACATTAGTCAGAGTTGCAGGAGAAGATACATAGCCTGTTGGTACGTACCATGATAGCAATGTAGTGCCTGTAGGGCAAAGGAAGGGGCCCATCCATGCGCAGCATATAGAACTGGCTGCGGAGGAAAGACTCCAGGTATTGAGTGTGGATACTCATGACCTGTGTGATGTTGTCCAGGCGACCAGATGTAGAATATTCTTCCACAAGAAGATTAGTACGTTCATCCAAACCATTTGCTTGCATAACCTTGAAAATAAGATGGAGAAATATTAACAGAGGGAGATATTTTCTCTAGTTTTAGCCCTGGGGAGAAACACACTGAAGTATGAAAGGTTTGCCTGTGTACAGACTTAAAGACAATGATGCAGTTGCGGATGTGTATTTGCAAGCATACATGCCTGCATGAATGCAAATACACACATAGAGATCCTACCTGTATACTGAGAACTGAAGAGCACTTTACACTGAACCTCTGTTATTTTCTATATGTTTCTGCAAAACCCAAACCCATTTTTCTATAGACCTTCTTGAATCAGTGGAAGTTGCAGATGCTGAAAGCCAAACCTGTACAGAGAGCTGGAAGTAAGTAAGAGCTAAATGGAAAGTAAATTCTTTATGGAAGACAACCTGTATAGACACACACCACCTGAGCGCTCAGCCCTAAAATCAATTTCAAAATTAATGGAGAGGAACTGGATTATGTAACCAAATTATAGAAATGGCCTGGCAATCTACCCCTTCTGTGCTTGTATAATTGAAGAGGAGATCTAATGCTAATTTGTCTATAACATTCAGGTATTATTTAGAATAAGAATTTAATGCTTTCTTTAAACAAAAGCTGTTCTTTAATTATTCCAACCAATCCAAACCTTAGGCACAAGATGAAATGAAACAGCAGAACAGTAACTAGCTCTTGCATTGCAAGCCCTGACACAGTATGAGTGCTATTACTCAGTGTTTATCACCAAGAACAGCCATTCTCAACATGTTCACCACTGAAGTTACAAGCACAGGACTAGAATACCCAGTATTTATTCTGACACTGTGCAGTAATAAACCAGCCAGCTTACTATTGCAAACACCATGAAATGAGAACATATTTTAGCTGTTTTACTGCACATGAAGCTAGATATTGCCTAAAACCAAGAAGCACAATGCTTTTGCTGAAATATTCTATTTAAAATATGTTTTCTTCTTTATGATGGGCTGATGAGTGGACTGTGTCTCAAATATTTTTCTATTGGACCTTATACAGAAGTTACATACAAAGAAGCACAAACAACATATTACATTTTCATTTCTCACCACTGTAGTTTCCTGTTTTAATGTGTGGGCCCAGAAAGAAAGGGAAGAAGCAGCTACACAGGCAGCTCCATCGTTTTTACACATGTATCTTCACTATGGCAGCTTTTCTGTGTTTTATACCCCAAACGATGCCTTCTCAGTTTTCCTGAATAATGTTTCTACCATCAGAATTTTGTTCACACATTAGAGACCATTTTATCTCCCTGTATATACATTGCTCCACTCCTAGGAGTCCCCCTGAATCTTCAGCAAGTGTATCTTCCATGTGTTTAAGAGATTCTTGTCTCATTTAGTGGTTTCTTGGGGAAATCATATTTTTTGTGTCTCTGGTAAGGTTTCTAATCTTCTCCAGCTTGTCAGGAATTTTCCTTGTAACAGTGCAAGTTATAGCAAGAAATTCTGCTGACAGAATCAAAATATAATCCTGTAGGACTGTACTGTTGCTATGTTAGGCATAGCAATCTGCCATATGATTATTTCTAAGATTTATCTCCATCTCTATTACTATCCTCTTCGTACTGTGCATGTACTTCCTCCTGATTTATTACCATCCACAGACATATTTTTTTTTAAATTCTGCTTTTAAAGCCTTGTGGCATGTTAATAGGAACCTTTACAATTAAGTCATTATTTCTCTGCCCATATTCCTTCCATTACAACAATAAAGCAGTCTTTGACACCAGTAGTGTTATTATCAAGATCTGTGAGGCATTCAGTGTGTTACTATTCTGTCACTATACCCTCTCTATTCACTGTACTATTTCATGACAAGGAATGAGGGAGAAAGGTAGTCGTTTGTTTAACAAACCACAGTCTGCATTTGTCATGGCAGGAATCTCGAGTCTGAAATCCAACCACACCTGTCAAGCACGAATTCTCTCAAGAGCCACAGCTACAGTCTTGTGGATGCTGAAAAGCTTTCAGCAGAGAAATTTTCCAGCTTTCTGCAGTATTCTGTGAGACTGTAACATTTCGTGGGAGCCCTGTCTTTCCCATACAAGCTATTCAAAACAATATTGTGGTTTTCTGTAAACTATCTTGCAACTGCAGTTGTTCGTAGAATTGTTATGATACTGACTAGAGAAATATTTTGAAATGGTGGTTGTAGAATTTGACCAATCACCCTAGGAGGTGAGTAACTAGAGGTCCAATGAACTTAGAGCATGCCAGAGCACTAAGGTATAAAAGAGGTGATAAATAATTAATAAAAAAGGCTTCTTCTCTCTGCTTCCTGGACCGAGTCCGTGTTCCTTCTCTCTCCCTCCTTGCGATACACAACACAGTCTAGGGAGTGAAGTCATACTTGCAGGTTCTCTTGAACTGAAGGTCAGGCACTGCTCTGAGAGCTATATAATCACACTGCTGCAATACTGGACAGGCCTCCCCTCAGGTCTGGCATTATGAGTAATGTGTTCACACCCACCCGAGAAGAGCAGAGCTGTCACTCATGGCTGTCTCTGGGAATGCTGGTGACAGAAAAGATGTCAAACAGTACCACTTGTGTGAAAGGCTGGGGTGGTTCTTACCCACTGGAACCCGCTCCAGAGAAACCACTGTTTTTGCTTTCAAGGGAGCTCATCCAGGTATCATAACAAGCAGGGTCATAGAACAGTCCTTCACTGTCATTGTTTTCAAAACCATCACCCAGCCCAGCTAACTGCAGACTTACTTCGTTCTCTGGTATAAAGGCACTTGGTCCTCTTGTCAGTGGTGGGGAGACTTGTACTCTCTTTTCCTGCAAAACAGTCACATAGTTCAGTCAGTGCCAGGAATTACATATTCACCTTACAAGATCAGGTCTTCAAGGTCTGGATTCAGTTCTCTTCTCAAAGCCACCTGTGTGTCCACTGAGGAGGTATGGCACCATACCACATTAGATCAGCTTTGTATCCTGTGTACTTTGCAGGAAGGAATAGCATCAATTTTGGCAAGGAACAGCACCAATTTTGGGCAGGGGTAAGGCAGAAACAAACCCCAGAAATCTGACCCCAGTTTGTTTACAGACCAGTCTGAAGATACACAGACAATAGCAACAAAAACATCTGGCATGATGCTAAAATTAGCCATTTACTGGATTGAATGGAAGTTTGAAAACAGAGAGGAAAAAAAGCCCTACTCAGGAAACTATAAGCAAGATGCTGTTTTTTTTCAATATAAGCATCTGATGAGATCTTTAGCTTTGTGAATAGCATTTGTGTGCCAAATACTGGCATGAAAAGCACAGTCCAAGCAAACCAGCAAGACCCAGTCACAGGCATTTTCCAGAAACCTGTTGAAAAGGCCACCTTGCTCACTGCTGAGCCTGGAGCACACTGCATGCAGCACAAGCCTTGGTGTGCAAAGCCCAGCTACAAGGCAGGAGGATATATTTAGTACAGAACAAGCTGATAGTGTAACAAGAGCCAGAGGATTTTTTGATTTATTAGGGATAAGAAACTGGATTAAGGTAAACTGTGCTGCCAGCCAGAGGAGTGAAGGGACCTGGGGAGGCTGCCTGCTCCTCTGACTCATCAGGGACAGGACCAACACTGTCCACGTGATTCCTGACCAATGTTGGTCCAATTCTCTTGGAGGTTCCTTCCTCTCCATGGATCATTTATTTCAGTGACTAACTCCTCAGATTGTTAAAGTTTTCCTAATGTCTAACCTGAATTTCCCTTGCAATAATTTAAAGCAGTTGCTTCTTGTCTTTTCTTCTTTTCCTCTTTATGGTTATTTTCCACCTATCTGGCTGGCTGCACACTTGTCTCAAGTCCCTAATTGCAACCACAGTGTTGGTGACTCTTAATACGTTATCTATAAACAGCAGTATTGGATTTGCATACTAAGTATTTCGTGCCACTAACATAAAAGTCTGAAGTTTTCCATAACAAATGACCCTTAAATACCTCTACCAGGGGGGCTTTAAGCTTAACTGCCATGTGCACAAACAGCAGTGCCAGTCCCATAATGAATGTGCCACTGATTTCTACACAGGAAAATTAAGCCACCGGAGCTGGGTAACTATTGTCCTGATACTTAAAAACATCCTGTCCTTTCTAAATTAGATTAAGAAATAACATGCAAAAATAAGCAATGACTATTCAGGAAAGATGTTCCAAAGCAAACTCTCGCAGGACAATTGAATTTGTGACTTTGGAACAATTAGCTGCTAAAAGATGCAGAAATAAGCTGGATCAACCGCATCAAGCCCAGCAGCCAGGAGACAACTTACCGCATCTGCTGCCTACTGTCACAGCCCCAAAAATCCTGTAAAATACTACTCATGTATAAAAAGTACTCAATCTAAAGTATGAAGAAATGGTGTAGAGAGTCCTGGTATCTGCACATACAACCCCTTCCTCACAGAGTTACACAAGGCACAGGAAGACATCTTCTGCCTTCAAATACACAGTCTTGCCAGCAGCCAGTCATTTCTGCCAACATTAAAAAAAAGAAATGCTTTCCAAGATTGGGCCCAAGCTTGGATTTTACTTGTTTTATGAAGGTTATCTGGAAATTAAAGTTTAAAACCTTTATCTCACACTGGATAATCTGGAGGAAGCAGCTTGTGTGAGTGACACAGCTTGGATACCTGTACACTGTCAGCTCTTGCTGAAGCACAGGTCTAAATCAGAGCTGAACCTTCTCCATCTTGCTCTCTGATCTGTACCTTCTTCAGGCTCTGCAAAGCTGGTCCTTGAGGCCAGACCACGGCAAAAAAATGCCTGTGTTGCTTCTAGCAGGATCTGGGCTCCATGCCCCAGTTTTCCCATTCAGTGTGACTGCTATTACTCCTTTGAGCCTGCAGATAAGCTACTGCTGAGGAAAGGAGGAAACAATATTTGGGTGGATGAATATAGGCAAGTATCAACAGTTAATTCCTGTGAATGATGACAGAAAGCCCAGGAGATAGTCAGACATGAAAAATGCATGTTAAATCTACTACCAAAAGAACAAAATCCAGCTCCTTTTGGGTGGAGGCAGTTTCAAAAAAAAAAAAACAAAAAACCAAGCCTAGAAAGAAAAAAAGACAAACAACCAAAACAAGAATAAAACCCCCAAAGTCCGAACATGATCATTCAAGTTGCTGAGTCTTATCACTGTACAGTTCCAGGGAGCTGGGGTTTTTTGATATTAGAAGTGTATACTCTTCCCTTCCATCAACAAGAAAGATTATTTTGCCTTCCTGCCACAGCTTTTATTTTATTAAAACTGGTTAAAACAAGCTTGTGAGGAGAAAAGGAGCAAACATCATCTGGTTGCACAAGTTCTCAGGATGCTATTAATAAAAACATGTGAAGTTTACAAGCATTGAGAAAGATAATGTTGGCTTTATTGAGCTGTAGATAAGAACCACTGCTTCTGGGCATGCTTTATCTATAACAGTGATTTAAGGTCTACCCAAGAACCCAAATATAAAAAACAGTATATGGGAATTAGAAAGTAACAGTGCAGATATACAGTCCTTTATGGTGAAAGTTCTTGAAAAGCTTCTTGTTTTCTAAGAAAGCCATTTTGTTTTCCTGTCCAAGTAGTCTTTGCAGGTTACATTAACTAAGTCAGCCAGGGTCCCAAGTAGCTTATTTGAAATTGGATTCTTATGCTAAGAATCACGTTGAAGCAATAAACACGTTGCTCAGCAACTAAAATGCTGTATGCGCATCTACAGTCATTTTCTGCTGCACGATCCTCCAGAAACACGTTGCTGGAGTAAGAACAATTTCCATTTACATTAAGACTAACACCTTTTTGAGGGCTATTTCCTCAGAAGGAGGCTTCAAAGCAGAAAAAGGTGTGCCTGAGCATGTTCCTGAGAGAGGGGCTGCTGCAAGCCAGAGCCTCAGAGCAGGTTTAGCAGCAGCACACTGCGGTGTCAGACAGCAGAATGAGACCTCTGCAGAGCATGGGAGAGCTGACGCAGGAATCCATGAAAAATCCTATGTAAGCTCTACCTGTGACTTCTTCCCGTCCTTAAACTGCACTTGCAGTGGTGTCAGGAGCTTCACCAGGAATTTGACCGGTGACAAAGTAGGAGCATTTCCCCTTTGCCCAGCTATAAATTGTAAGAAATACCTTCGTCCTTGGGTGAGCTCTGCACAAATCCAGAGACACGAATCTGCAACTTGCCATTTCACAGGTTTATCTTCAGTTGTGGCAGTGACTGCACACCCTTCCCTCCAGAGCCAAGACAGGCACTGAGATGTGGCACCTGCATCTCAAATAGCTGCCAGGCTGCAGTGGCAGAGCAAGGAACGCCAGAGCCGCTGGGGTTGGTGATGCGGCCATGAAAGCCAAGTGGGAGCAAGCATGAGCCCAGCTGGCACTGGGTAGCACAGTGGCTTTCCTCCCAAAGCCTAAAGCAAAAGAAATAAGCTTTCTTCCTCTTCACCACCACATGAATCACCGTGTCCTCAGGCTTTAAAGAAATGGCTATTTTTAGCAAGCTGTAAAGAAGGAGGCTGTTTTGTTTGAGAATGGAAGTGCTAACTGGTGGGGCTGATCAAACAGCTGCTTTAGGAAGTACTTCTGAATATCCACGAATTCAGAAAACATGGGCAAGAAGCAAGTGGTTGCACTGCTGCGGGTGCATGGGGGCTTCTTACACACATGGCACACAAAATCTAATTCATCCTGCACTTGACATCAAGGTGGTCATGCTTCAATGAGGTGGGGGGGGGGGATCACAGGGAAGAAACATTCAAGGGGGAATTTTGTGAACCATGGCAACATTGCCACTTGTGTCCCTGCAAACTCCCAGAGCAGTGCAAGTGTCCGGGAAACACTCATGAAGGGGCTCAGAGCCTCCACTCACACAATACCTGCCACCACTGTCAAGACATCAGGATAATAAACATAGCAGATCAAATATAAATCATAAGGGCATCCCAAAATTAGCTTCTCCTGAGGAACAAACTCTTTTTCCTAAACAAGCAGAAATTTTTTTGGGGGGGAAGGTAATGAGTATATACCTATTATTTATTACAACTTTTCTTATATTATAATCTGCAAGCAATTTTGCTACCATCTAGCATTCAGAAGGATCTTCGTTATTTAAATTCAGTGGTCTATCTCTTTAAAATACACATTATCATCTGCAGCAATAATCTCAGTGAAGTCTGTCACTGGGTGGGAGTGGAGAACTGGATTCCCTATCTGGGGCTAAATCAAAGGAATTGGTTATTTTCCCAGTCTCAGCCTTATCTTACAGTTCTTCAAACTCAAAATACACCAGTTCAGTCTCACAGACTTAATGCTGTGGAGCCCACATTTGGTTTTCAGCTGACAGACACAAATGCCTTGAATTTTAGTTCGCATTACAAGCAGCATTATTTGCTGCTGCTGCTGCTGGTTAAAACCCTACCTACAAACTGGTTTCTCCCACTCCCACTGTTGTTTACTGAACATATTTTCACTTCTGGTTCTTGGATCCTGGAACAGGGTCTACCTCCACTGGCTCTAATCACAGTCAAATGCTCTGAGTTTCAGTAAATTGTAACACAATTTTAGTCATACAGTCATACTGGACCATCTGCTTATTCCATCCTCACTGAAAACAGAAACAAGCATTAAAAAAAAAGTTATCTGAACACTGGTTGTGTCCTAGCATCTACTTTTATTCAAAGTCTTCCTTAGGATGCAGGAGAGATTTTGTTTATTTCTGTGCATGCCAAGTTGCATTTTAATTTAGCCACACAACTCTGCCGGAGGAAGAGCAGTTTAGAAATGTGGCAGAAGTTTAGGATGCATCCAATTCATTTTAGGTGATAACTTTATTATTTGTTGTAAATTTGAAGAGGATTAATATAATAGTTAAAGCTACACATAGTCTTGCTGACCAAAATGAAAACTCAATAGTCACAGTTTACCTTGTCTGCACATGTCAGTACTCCTGGGAGATTCTGACTGACAAGAACAAAGAAGTATATTCAGCAAAGCTGTGAAATTTTGACATTTATTAACAACCATTTATTGATGCACCATTTTGAAAAGAAAAAAATCTGTTTATGACATCTATTGTAATAAAATTGGGAGCTTTATAGCTTCAGAACATATCTGCAATTCATCTCACATGAAATATGCATTGCAACTTCAAAAATTTAGATACACATTTGAAGGGTAAACCTTGGTGTCCTGTTATTCAAAACAATTTCTGTAGAAAAAGAAAAACCAAAAGACAAAAATGTGAAGAGCAATGATTTGAATGATGCACAACACTTTATTTGCTGACAGTGCAGAATTCCTCCTTATGGCTGGCCCATTCCTATAATTAAACCCAGCATATAACTCCAGATGCAATAAAAAAAATGTTCAGAAAAAACAATGTCAAAATGCTAAGAGTTCACAAAGCAAAAGTCCTAGCCTACGGTCATTTGTTAGGGATATTTCAAGTGATTTTGCAAGAGTTTCTTCCTCTTAACAGACTGTCCAACTCCAAAATGCAAACTAAGCCATAAAGACGAAAATTAGTAGGGGAAGTCAAACAGCAGGAAATCTCTTTTTTAATGGAACAGCATTTCAAAATACTTAAACCAGTAACTTTTAACATTAAGAATTTGGCATCTTTGTGCCTCACAGCTGATGAAGTGGTGCAAAGAGCTGGGAAGAGAGCCAATGTAGTACAATTGATGCAGAGCTTTTGCTCTGGTAACAGGTTACAGCCCTTTTGGATTTCACACAATAAAAGGAAGCCTATCCCAAGTTCCCATCCCTCCACCAGCTATTAAGAACACAATCCACACTAATTAGAAACCAAAGGTCAGCAATTTCTACCCAACCCAAGATGGATGGTCGGGCAACAGAAGTCCCACAATGGTTCCTTGATCTTTGCAAGATATCCGGTACACTCGGCCTACAGGAGAAAAACTCAGCAGTGAACACAAAGTCACTGTCAGAAAAGCCTATCACCTTTTCCATAAAGCAAACCTACATATGCATCCTTACTACTCCTACTGTTGTATCTCCCTCCTTGTCCTGGAGATAATTCCTATGAACCAAAACCAACCTCCAACTGCAACTAGGAGCAGATAGACAAAGACTGCAAGTCAAACATCAGAGTAACAAGTATGCTGAAAAACACTTCTTTATTTAAGAAACCTGATCTGTATTTTGCAATTTTTTTTGGTCAGAATAGACCTAAGTGTATCAAGTTAAAGACACACCTGTAACGTAATATTGACTGAAGTTCAGAGTACATCTAGCTGTGTAAGCAAGGCTGAGGCTCCTGGCTAGAAAAATTGCAAGACTTTCACAAGAAAATCTGCTCAAATAATGGTGCCAAGTCAAACCTAAACATTGATTATTAACACATGAAAAGGATGAGAGACAAACAGCTACTTTTTCTACTTCCTCGTTGCTTGGGAATCACTTCCATTCAAACCTCAAAATCTGACTTCTTATTCATGCCCCAATTATTCTCAGATACCAAGGATGAAACTCAACTGACCAAACACAGACATCCAAATCAGAGTTAGCCAGCTGCATGCTGGTTAAAACAAAAAAAGGAAGGGGATGCCTAACTCAGGATGAGATCAACTGTGTCATGGAAAAGCCTGAATTTTCACCATAGACTAACAGGACTGCATGGCTACCCAGGTACTGGTCTGAAGACCAGCAAGACACATATCACCAGCAGACAACAAATGGTATTCTGGTCTATTTCAGCCTTCAAATAAACCCTCAAAAAACCAAACAAAAAAGCCAAAACCAAAATTATGGGGAGAATATAAAAAAAGAGAAACAATGCTTCTCTCATTCATCCACGGAGAACTTCACCTCTGTCCCTCCCTGCACACCCAACAGTAACACTGGAGTTTGTGTGCTCCCCAAGAACTGCCCTCAGGACAGAAGACCTTGTGAGTGAATGTCTTGATGACTCAATATACAAGCATGGCAGAAGAGCATTTTCTATGTTTCAACAGCACCAAATATTAAGAGCAAAAGTTAGAAAACTTCAGTGGTTTTAGCTGGGACTTGTTTTATCTGTACCTTGGCTCCCTTCCACCTTCAGGTTTAGTCCACATCTGACATACTGAGACAGACCAGTATGGAGAACATAGCCTTTAGCCATTAAGTTGGCAAAAATGCACTGAGTTAATCTGCCTCCTCATCAGCCACGACAGGAGTGCTTCATGTTAAGGAAGACTCTCTGAAGCAGCACAGCATATCCTTTAATCCGCTGCCTCCATGCAGAGGGCTGCCTTGTCCTGCCTGAGCACTGCCCATCTAACCAAGCCTGGTTTCGCTCTGCCAGAAGGGTCCCATGTGCTCAGGAGGCTGCAGGCTCAGCGTGGGCAAGGGCACCGACTGTGGTCACATGTGTGGCCTCCATCCTCCTAGATGGAGGAGAGATCGTATCGACTTCCCCATTCGATCCATGCAGCAGAACACTGCCACCAGGTACAACAAACGTTTGCTAGAAAGTGCACATAGAGCAGCAGCTGCTTTGACAGGCCTGAATTAATACCTAAATCAACGACTGAGAGCACAGCCTCTTTAGAATACAGTAATTGAATGGTTAAATACTTAAATTCATAAACACACACACATTTGATTTATTGGGCATATTGCCAAATGGAGATTAAAAAACAAAAAGAGAGAAAGACCCCTGGGGTTATGCAAATCCATCATGTATCTCTGGCAGAACTGTCTCCCAAGAATGTGCTACTGAATTTTTAATAGAAGTATTGTCTAAAAAGACATGCTTCGTAAGCAAGCAAAATAGAATGGCATTCATCCATACTGTAAATGCATAATGGCATCCTCTTACTGTTAAGAAAGTGGCCCAGGGTATGGTGGTTTTTTGTTGTTTGGTTTTGGTTTTTTGAAGTATTTCAAAGATGCTAAATGATTGAAACACTAGATTAATATAAGGGTAGCACACTACACAACACTGACAATTTTTTAAAGAAAGTCTTGAAAGGACTCCACTGCAATTCATGCTAGAAAATCCTCAAGTGCTACAGTGTTTCAGCAGAGACCATCATCACCAAGGGTTTGTAGAAAAGAAGATGCATTGAATAGCATATTACTATAAAAACAGACTGGGTGAATTTTTAACTAGGGACCATCATCAAGGCTGCTTTCTCTCATCTCTCCTCTTTGTTACTGGTGTTGCATTCGTTATGACAAAGCACAGAAAGAGAGACATTTTAGGCACAGTGTGCCCTAAAACATTAAGATTTGGATTTTTACCAAGGTAAGACTCTTAGGTAAGGTCATGCCTACACTACAGTTGCTAGTACAACTGCTGCTCTTCCACAAGTCAGCTTTAAAGAAGTCCTTGGCTTCACTGGTTTTGAAGGAGTCCTCGGTTAACAGTTCCTAAGTCAGGCAGGCACGTGAAGCTCCGCTGCACAACTGGCTTGAGAATCTAGACAAATGTTAAGTCAGCCACTGCTGAGTTTCCAGTTGAAGGGATGAAGCTTGACAGCTTGGAGTGAACTGTACCATAAAGAGATCTGCTCACAGCAAGTATAGAGTCCTACCTTTGCACTTTAATGGAAAAAATAATAACAATATCCTCCTCTGATTAGCATCTCAGTGCCCCACAGCTGCCGGGGAGGAAGATGGGCTCTGACCTCTGCACCAGCTCACTAAAATTTTTTCCTTCCCAGCTTCAACTTACCTGCATGATACTATCAAAAGCAACAAGGTCTCCTGCACTGGTCTCCTGGCCACACAAAGTATTTTGCTGCCTGAGGTGTTAGTCAAGCAATGTTCGTGACTAATGTCAAACACTACGTGTTTACAGACTACCAAACACTGAAAAATCTTCACAAGCTAAGTGTGGTGGAAATCCACAACAGAGTTTAACTCAAGAAGGCAAAGGTGGAGGACCTTTTCAATGTGAAAACCTGTTTGACCTGTAACTACGAGATTTTAGATCATACAGCCCAGCTTTCCAGGCATTTCCACTACTTTTCACCCTGCAATGTCACTGTACAGGTTACTCTGTAGCTGTTCTTTTAAAATTCAGTAGGAGATGTACTCTGCCTGCTCCCCTGATCGGCCATTGAACCAGGACATATAAGTGGCAAGTCTGAATTTTATCGGAAGAGCAGCAAACATGCTGCAGAGGCACATTTCACTACCTGGAGTGTATCACAGGTGTTTCTTAGTTGCATTTCAGGGAACAGGTACGTGAGCAGAAGCCTCACACTCCAGAAAAAAACCTAGCATGTGTCCCTGTTGACACTCCCTCTTGATAAGTCTGTGTCCTTGTAGTGTTTTCAGCTCGATAAAAACTTCTAGAACACCATCTATTTGCTCAGTAGTGAATGCTGCTGCAGACATACTCCCAAGCACCTGTCACTTACTAAGTACTACATAAAACCAAATTCTATTCAGAGACATAAGAAAGTCATGCAAATGGCACATGCATGGGCTTTCAAACTGCTTTTCCCACACATTTTATGTACCAAATGATCATAGCAGTTATTTTGAACTGTGTGCAGGAACTGTCTTAAGCATCATGGAAGTAATTTGCCGAAATTCAGAAAGCAAAATGCTCTCACACAGATTAAAGAGGGAAATGTGCTCTGCTCAGTACTGGAGCTCTCCCAGCTAGTTTTCTGCCATCTTTTTCACACAGGATTGTGAAACCCAGTAGCTTGAGTCTTGGAAACAGCAACTCTGAACTGCTGAGATTGCTGTCACAAGCATGTCAAATAATTTTAATTGATTGCCTCCTTGCTGTCACAGTCCATGCATAGCGTGCTTTTACCACCTCCAATACAAAGATCATGAACCAACCAGCAGGTGACAAGCTCAAGCAGAGGTACTTAGCCTTTTCCACAATGTGCAACTAAGCTGTGGAAATCCTTGCTGCAAGATGCTACAGACAAAAAGCCAGTGTGTGTTTAAAAGTGATGTGTTTGAGTTCATGGAAGAGAAATGCAAGAATGATTATTAAATATGGAGAATTCACCTCCAGCTCAGGAAGTTTTCAAATGGCACATACTTGGAGCCTGGCAGACAGTGTTTTGGGAGAGCATAACAAACTGCTCCATTTTGTGTCTTCTTTCTTCAATATCATCCCTTGGCCACTGTCAGATGACCAGAGTCTGAGTTTCAATCCGACCCACTGTATCTGCCCTAATGCTGTCATGTATCTGCAACAGACTGGTTCAAGAATACTACTTACTCTGTAAGTCCTATTTGAAAATGGAACCTGTTTTCTAATAGAGATAGGAATTGGAATCCCCCAAGCAAGGAGGCATTTTAGCTAAACTGGACCATTACAGAAACAAGCATTGTGCTAATCCAGTGTAGATGATGCAGGCCATGTTATGGAGCTTCTTACTGCCTGGGTGAGCACATTCCTATATTGCCTGTTCAACACAGGTGGTATCATAATTTACTTCAGAATCTTAAATACATTACACTTCAATTCTTTACTAACACTGGTTTTAGGAAGCCAGTGTTATTATTCCCATTTTCTGAATGCACCTCTTCAGAAGTTCCCTCAGTTTAGATTTGAAAAAGGTGAAGAAAAAAATACCTAAGCATTAAAACATAAAGACAATATACTTATGAACCCTCCCTACTCACCTGATGGGCAGATGATGTTTGCTTAGATAGATGGTACTGGAAGAATATAAGCACCATGAAGAACTTTAACTAAGCTGTTTGCTTTAACATTCAAGACAACAGCAAAATATTAAAACATGAGCCCATTATAAGGTTTCTAATTTGTAACAAACAAAATTTGTGGCTGGTGTTCCTTAAAATTTTAAGTTAATCCATTGAAAAGCTTTTAAAAGAAAATGAGATGCCCCCTTGGCACAAGTTTCTTGCACAAATGCTTATGTACAACTGATGATCACTGACCATCTTTGCAACAGTTCAAATAATGTAAGGCACGCTGATGCTGTTCTCCTAGCTCTGCCAGGGAAAGGAGAGTCCTCCTGGACAACCAAAGGAGCAATATCCTCCTGCTTTAAGAGAAGCAGCTTTTTTTGCCATCTTTCTTTGGCTGATGACTCAAACAGAGAGAATGTGCCAGACGAAAAATAAAATCTCCCTGACTAACATGCTTTACCTCTAGCCTAAAGGTACAATTTCCAAGAGCAAGTGCCTTGCTGTCTAAGGCAGGAGTTTAAGCCTCTTTCGATTAGTTGACTTGTAAGCATTTTTCAGAAGGAGGTGGCACCCACACCATACCTCTGAGTTTACTGAAGTAAGTTTTCTTACACAGTCTCCTTGAAGGAAGTCCAGAAAAATCTTACAGGTGCTAGGGCCACAGATGGAAAACCACGGGTGAGCTCTTTTGATTTTTCACCTGATAGGAAATCCTAAAATGGTCACCAGTTAAAACAAATTATTTCTCCAAGGAGTCTTGTTTGCAAAGGCAGGAGACTGTTTTACAATGAGCAGGGAGCTGACACACTGTTTTACATTAGATTAGTCTGGGAAAAGTCTGGGCAAGAGACAGACAGGGGAAAGGCTTCATCTCAGTAGCACATTCGCAAGCCACCAACTTGCTGGAACAACCATAAGAACACTTGCAGTCAGGCAGTTTCTTCCCCTTTTTTCGTTTTTTTTTTTAAGAACATTTTGCATCTTAAGCTACATCTTACCAAAGTGAGTCATTAGTGAGATACAATCTCCAAAACATACTGACTTCATGTAGCTGAGCTGGTGGCAGCAAAGACCTAAGATATAAATGTATTTTCATGACGGAGCTTAAAAGAGATGCTGATTTTCAAAAATGAAGACTCCTAACTGTTAGAGAAGATTTATTGCATGTAAATACAAGACTTGTCCAGAGACAGATCAGCTACTCCTGCTCTCTCCAGCTACCCAGGCCAGCAGATTGACAGAACTTTAGATTTACCTCCAGCCTCTGCTGGCTAGTGGTACAATTTTCTCAGATTACTGCCTACACTTTTACTAAGAGGGCTTTTGCTACAGTTTGGTGGCTTAACAACTCTACAAAAAAAAGCACCAGCAAGTAAAAAAGAAAAAATAAACTCACTTATTTTATACCCTGCTTGAATAAAGACCTCTGTAGCTATGGAAGAGTGATTAACATGCACTGCCTAATAAGGTTCTCCATTGCCCTCCAGTCGACTTGCCCTTTTCTAAAATGAAGTCTAAAAACCCAAACTGAGAACTTTTCATCATAGTAAGCCCAGCTCCTAAGAGACATATTCACAGCCTTTACTTGCAATAGCTTTACCTCTATGCAGACAGAGGTTAGACCATGCAATTTTTTGTCCAACTTTTCTGGGAAACAAGAACTGACGCCATAGATCTACCTTCTCAAACAAGACAAATTAATCATTTTGGATGGCTGGATGCTACCTCTATGTATTCATGAGGCACAGCTTAACTCAAAGGAGTGTCCCACACCAAACAGCAACAGCACTGGATAGTCAAACTGCTTTTGCTTGTACGGCAAGTTTCTGTTGGATAAATAGGTCAAGTAACTACACCTTTATCTAATATCTTTTGCATAAGTGGCCTAAAGAGCAGGGGCATGGAAGGAGACCCTCCTTCCACTCCCCTCTTGCTTTTCTAAGCCATGTGTGAAAGCATACTCTCCATGGCTGCAGCCTCCTCTCCTTCCTCTTGGACTCTGCCCAGGTGGAAGAGGCACCAAGCTCCATCTCTCCTGAAGAGCTACAATGCCGGCTGCAGGCTCCTTCAACCTTTAATTACATTAAGTTGACCTTTTCAACCAACACACCTTTACACCTAACTACTTGTCAAGAACCAGCACAGAAGCAAGACAAGTTTTAAATTGCTGGAATAAAAGTCACTTATTTCAAAGCAGATTCTACTTGAATGACCCCCAATGTTACCGCCTCATCCAGTCTTTCCCCAGTAACACAAAACTTTAAATACTAATGTCATTGAACAGTTTGTTTGGGTTTTCTGGAGGGAACAGAAGACGAAAATAACTTCTGAAGCATTAATATGGCATAAACTAATTGGAAGTTTTTCTGGTTCAACCTTTCCACTGCATTTGTTTAAATGTTGTGATTGCAAAATGTAAAAATTCTAAATACGGTGGAGAAACAGAACTTAAAAAAAAAACAAAACCAAGGAAGAGCACAAAAGGCCATGTCTGATTCTAGTGAGCTGTATTAGAGCCTATCTTCTGTATTTCATAGGGAGAAGGTAATCAGTCAAAATGAACTGTTGACTAATGAACACCATGCACCTCAAGTGTTCCTCAAATGTTTTGATAGGTCTCCTACCACTAGGGACTGGAAGTTTCCACCACAGGATACTAACAGAGTCCCAATTTAGAGTTTTCTAGCCATAGTGGTCTGGAGTGAAAACGGCTGCAACTGAATTAAAGAGGACTTAAAACATGGGTGCTCAAACAGCTGCCACTGCACGTAATGGGTGCTGCAATCAGCTTTTGGAGGGAACTGAACGAGCCGCCTCCTAACGGGGAGAGAAATGTGGTGCTTTAACTTTAAATTCTTATCTATAGGGTGTTGTTGTCACCTTATTACTAGACAACAACAGGGACAAATTGGGAACTTCAGCATGTTTCTACCTCATATACACACCATGTTGTGTATAACATATGTGCTTGTACAACCACCTGAAGTCCAGATTTCAGAGTTGTAGCATGGGTGCTTCTCTATAAACAGCTGCTTTAATTTTCTAACTCTAAGCCAGATATTGCAGTCAGGCAATCAGTGCTCACTGGAATAATCACATCCTGATACTGATTTTCAGGGAGGCTCAAGGTTTGCTCTGCCTGCTGAATAGCCAGTGGGTATTTGCATGCAGGCAGCACGTTGACTTCAAGACACAAACCATATTGTAGTAAAGCAACATTTCAAGTGCTCTTCCACACTGGATGAGATCCAGCTGGTGTCAGGTAGAATATTTAGACAGCATGTAGGCGCTCCATTTCATTAGAGGTTTAATCAAATTTCTAAATGCTAGAACAAATTACTATTTCCACACCTCTAATCAGCAATGAGGGTGCTTTACTGAGAGGAATGTCAATCAACTCAGAGGGGAATATTTTTTATTTTTTTAGTTAATAGGCATAATTACTTTAAAACAGATTTAGAACCATATGGCCAAACCCCCTCCAGATACATTTAGACAATAATGTAACTATATTCCCTTTACCACATGCTAGAGCAGGAGATATTAAACATATTTACAAGCATGTGCTATTAAATTAGTTTCAACACTGTTAAGATACTGTCTTATTAAACAGTTTTTAACTGCAGACTTTATACAGAGGAGAGAACATACACTGGCTTTCACTTGTTTTGTTAGTATCAGCCAGAGCAAATCCAATGCAATAATAAACTGCCCAGAGACAAATAAAAGATGATTTTGAGTAAGCAGCTGTGTACTGCTCTAGAATGGTTTACACCAAGACAGCTTGTACTCTTTCACTGTCATTAACATAACTTTGTTTTACTGAGGTTATGTGCAATTGCTCAGAAGCATGAATTTTTCATTTGAAAATGTTAAGTGAGGAGGCAATCTCACAACCATTCCTCCTTTCTAAGGAACAATTTTAATCTATCCTATAAAGTGTCAAATGACTCTGAAAGAATTTACATTTCTCTCCAGTTTCATTACAAAATTTCAAATTTAATGTGCTTTAAAACAGTTTGATTCCAAACTGCAGCAATTGAGACATACTGACTGTATTTATTACTTTATTGCCATTCTGAATAGGTGAAAACCTGATTTTCAAGTTACCTTTTACTTTTCTTCCAAATGTCTTTTGCACTTGCAGAGATAAGAGAGACCTATGACTCCAAAGAATTTTCAAGAATGTGATTCCTCCTGGCTTTCCTGCATGTTAACCTAACATTTGTATATGCTGGAAGACTTAAACCACAAGCCAAAGGGCGGTCCACACACTGACCACACCATATTCCCTTGTGATAAAGACTTATTACTTCTGTTCCAGCCTACTCTCAACACACAAAGCCAGGAATACTTCATATTCCACTCCATTATTATTTTTACCCCCTCATCCCCTGAGGATGGGGACTGCAAGTAGCCTCACCCTATTACCAAGTTCAATAGGTTGGGGGCTGAGCTCAGAAGCCATTAGAAATCCATTGCTGGTCTAACAAAACAAGATGCTTACCTTGAGAGTAATATGAGAGTCATTAACAACAACAAAAGGTGTTTAATCAGGAGGTTGTATCTGTTTATTTATCTTACCTTAATTCAGGTAACCAGGGACATTCAGGAAAGATTTAACATATCTTGCTAGATTAAGAGCACTGACTTCTGTCTCTTACCCTGAGAACCATCACTTACATCCTCTTCAGCCTCTCCCTAACTTAAGTCCATGACTGTCACAAAGATTATGCCCTACAAAAAAAAAAGCCCATGCTTCAAAACACCTTCCTTTCAATTTAAGTAAGATGTGAGAATGAAGATATTTGAGTAAATCAATGGTTGATATGGTCTATAACAGGAACAAAATAGTTTTTCACCTTCATAAACACATAACATTAACTACCATCTATACCAGTATTTTGCCCCAAGTGATAGTTATCTAATGTCTGATATGCAAGAAGCATCCTATAATAAAAGTTTGAAACTAGTGGTTAAGAGAGACATTTAAAATTAATACCCCTTGATCATGGCCTCCCCTATTATCAGTAACACTGGTCTGCCCAGGATGGCATACCAAGAACTGCATAAAATTTCTTGAACTATCTGTAATGTATTTCATGGACTGACTGATAGGCAAACAATCAGAAAAAAATTGTTTGTGGAGAGTATCCCTACCTCCCTGTAATGGCATTTCACAATTTGACTCATCTGCATTACATTCCCTATAGTTTCTACTCAAAGCACAAAGACTACCAGGCTGGGCTGCAGAGACAACAATGGGAAGGACCTCTGCATACAAACAGGAACACCTGCAAAGAACAGAGAAACTAAACAGCATAAATTATTTCCAAACAGGTTTTTCCAAAGCTGATGAGGTGCAATTTCTCATTAACTGAGGTCTCCCTCCTGACAATTCAAATTTCTTTTCTACTGAAAATGCCCCATTTCCCCCCGGTCCATCCTGACCCACTTAGACAAAAAGCCAATGTTCAGCCTGGCCACACAAACTATGCTTGAGATCCCTCCTTATTCTCTAGCCGTGTAAATGGAAATCTGATAATAAAATCTCCAGACCCCAGCCATGCACAGCCAGGGGAGAATTATACCACTATCCTCTCTCTCTCAATCTCCCTAGCCAGAAAAAAAAAGGTTCAAATAAAGAACTAAATGAGTATTAGCAGCTCCCTCACCAATGTGGGAGAGAGGAAAAACCAAGGATGCTTAATGAACCATATTATTTTTTTCAGATTTCAAAACACTGCCATTTAAAGACATGTGAGATTTGAAGCCCTAATTAAGTAATATGCATAAATTTAAAGCAAATGTTCACAGAGTCCACCTCTCCAAATCACAGCCTGTGATTTGGCTAATGCAATGCTCCACTCCTACCAGCAGAAGTAAGTCTTAGCAGAGGACAACCTCCACGCTTGGCTAACCCACTCCCAACACTAAACCTCAAAGTTTCTTTTGAAGAAAATCCTCCTGCCCACCTTCTTTCCTTTCTCACCTCCATTCCTTCCCTGTAATTCAGGGAAGACTGCATTTTTGCTTTTGTTTTTTTTAAGTAGAATGAGTATTCTAAATGAGCATGGTTGCTACGAGGCCAACTCTTGCAGCTTTTCATTGCAAAACAGCGTCGTTCACCAGAGGTTCATTTCAATCATGCCACTCTCATTACAGGTCTAATGAAAATTTAATAGTTCTGCCATCTCACTTTCAGCCCATACAACTAGGAAAACACAAGGAAATTTCTTTACAGTAGTTTTTAAGGCAAAAGTAGGAGAACCCAGGAAGCCTCAGGACCAGCATACGTGTGCAAAGAGCAATACTGTCCTTTGATTTCAGGACACAAAGACTATAATTACACAGGGGATGGGAGAACAATCACTTAAATGAATCAGATTCTGAAAAGATACAAATTACTGAAACACTTGTGAGGACGGGGAAGGAGAGAAACCAGTCAACTCTGGATTTTCAATGCATTTATTTCACAGGAAAGAACCCTGTTCTTAGTTGTTAGTTTGTTGGGAGTTTTTTTAACAAATCTTTCAAGAAAAATTAAGAATGAATTATGAGAGTGAGGGGCCTGTTGCTGTCGACTTTACCTGACCTAAAAAGTTTGGTTTATTGCTCTTGGTTTATAGCTTTATATTTTTGGATCCTAAAAAACCCATCTTCTCCCCCTAGCTGTGCATGCAGGATTAGTTGGAGGAGTGACCTGAGCTGGTTTCACCAGTGCTCCAGGGGACTGGAAGACACAAACACTGAAGGCAGACACAATGTTTTACACAACAGAATGTTGCTAATATTAGAACCAACGCAAACAGAGTTGATTTTTCATGACAGACTTCGCAAATCATTTTGAGAACTCCTTTAGGAAGAAACACATTGGAGATTTAAAGCCATCTAGGCAGCCTCTCACATTCCCTACAGTGTGAAGAGAGATTATTATTAAGAGGCATCAAACTATAGAACACATAACTTGATTTTACAAATTAAGATTCTCTGTGACAGCCAACTACACTATTTCCAAAGCCAACTAGACTATTCAAATCAGAAAAAAAAGATGCTGCACTGTGGAAAACCCAGGGTGTTTTCCAAGCAAAGGCATAGCAACTTTGATTTGCCTATGTTCAGAACAGATTGAACCAGGCTGACTTCCCTCAAAATACCTGAGATATCCTTGAAAGGCCTCTTGATTTTTACAGTGCAGGTAACAGCATCTCCATGCATCTTCATGACTCATGGTGACACATATTTTGCCTTACACGGGCTTATGAGACCTGATGTTAAACTATTTTTGGTTCACTTTTGGGCTACTTTCTTACTCACCCACACAAAACAATAATGTGAATGGAAGTGTGTCTTTTCTTTTTTTTTTTTGGATATGACCTCAACTCTCTGAGCCTAGGCTAGTGCTGTTGTGAGCACCACATCATTTAATGACGTTCACACATTTTTCTATCTTAAAAGCAGGTGCTTTTTTTGGCAGCATCAGACCTAGAACAAACTCTTCCAGATCCTCATACCTGTGGACACTTCAATTTTCCAGCCTAAATGTATTTATGACCATATTACATCCATCTACTCTTGAGCTAATTTCTCGTCACTGGCTCTTACCATAAGATATATTTATAGACATGGATCATATCCCCTCTCAGCCTTTGTTTCTGCTGGATTAAAAAAGCAAACTTTTTTAGTTTCCTTCTGCAAAATCAGTATGCCCTTTCTCCCAGCACCCAGCCAGCCCCGCTTTGTGCTTGTTTAATTAGGGTCTATCCTTCCCAGCTTCCCTCCTCTCCAACACCACAGCCCTGCAGGGTGACAGTAAGCTGCTGGTCCTCCTGCATCGACATCCTTCTCCCTGCTCCTTCCAAGGAGCTGCTCTTATTAGAAGAGATGAGTAACAAACAGCCAAGCCTGTAACACTCACATGTCACGCCATTGGATTTCACGCTGCTTTAACTATGCCAGTGCTCAAGGTCTCCCAGCTCTCCATGAAATGTCCCTCTCTCCCTGGGGCAACAACATTTACCACTTGTATTTTCCTCTCAGCACAGTGACTTCTCCTTTCAGCGTGGCCCACCATAATTCCATTTCTCATCAGTTCCAAATCACTGTAATTAACAGTAACCAAAAAACAGACAAATTGTGTCAGACCAAAGGTCCCTCCAGCCCAGTAACCTGTCACTGCTAGGGGACAATGGGAGACAGGTAACAGCCAGGAAAACATACAGAAACTATACTGAGGGGTGTTGCTATTTCATATTTACAGGTGTTGTTTAATTTTTCTGTTATGAATTTGCCCAAACAATTTTCAAACCCAGTTAAACTTTTTGATATATAGAACATTTGATGTTAGTAAATACAAACATTTAATTTGCACTGACTTGCAGTGTCAAGTTCAACCTTTGATGTTACTTCAGATGTTTAATGACTACAGTGCAGTTTTAGTCCATTCAAAGCTTTTGGGAGGACACTGTAGCAGCTATCTTATCAACAGAAGACCACTACATTAGTCTAGCATGACCTAGTTCTGGTGATATCATGTCATACGTATTTTTTTCATATTTGCTTTAGTAACTTTGTACAGGATTGATACTAGTACTAAAGAAGGAGACTGGCATGGGAGGATGAGGAGAAAATTATGTCCCTCATTTTTATGGGTATTTCCCCTCTCACAGGATCACCCTGATTGGGTAGGTCTATAAATACCAGGAAAATCCTGGATTCCCATATACCTTTATGCTGCACTCCAGCACAGACACTGGCTCAAGCCAGGAGGGTCAGCTAAGTTGGGTCCACTTCCACCTTGTCAACACTAAAGACTGCTTTTAAACCACACTCCCCCATCACACATCTTGCCACTGCCCTTCTATCTCCCTCACTGAAATCTAACACAAACCAAATATTTAATCCTGGAACCGTGTTTATACTTCTTTTCTTTTCTATCCTACCGACTTGTATGTACATGTAAAAAAACCTTTTACTTCACATGCTTTGCAATTTGCAACCAAGCTTGAACAGTTGGCAAATCCTCCCTGTTCCTACATTTCCTGACATATCAGGATTTTTCCATCCCCTGAAGACTTTTTGCTTTTTCCTAAAAGCCCTCCTGAAGCAGTTATTTGTCCAAAGAAATACTGAACTCTTCCTCTAGATTCTCTTCTTTCTTGCTTGGGATATTGATTCTGTTTAGGCAGGAGAACCCTGGATTTCCATCAGGCTCCAGGATAACACCCTGGAGCTCCCCTGCCCAGGGACTCCCCTACATGTTGCATTTTCAAAGGGGAGAACTGGAGCTGTCCTGGTTACTGAAGTGGCAGCAACTCTCAGCCACCTCTAGGAAACACGTGGCAACAGCACTCATATGCCATGTTAAGCACTTTTCCCTACTGGTGTGCCACAGTTTTGTTACAAAGGCTGCCCATCCATCCCATGAACCAGAGCTACTCATCTTGTTTTGGTCATTCTTTTATTTATTTTAAACTGAGTTAAAGCATTAGCCTTGGCTGTCTGTTCAACAAGTTCACTCACCAAACCCAAGACAGCATCACCTATTACTGGTTGTCCTTTTTTTTCCCTCCTAAACCAAATAATGATGCAATTGTTGTATCTATGACTGTCTAAGCCACTCTCATTAGCAACAATTATTCTGCAAGTAGATCTGGTTATCTAAAGAGCACCATAACAATACACCCAACTGGAAACTGTATCCTTTTTATATGAGATACATTCTTCATAGGCAAATTCAAGCCATGAATCCGTAGCAAGATTCCCAGTGCTGTCCTCATAGAACTTTCCATAATAAAACGTAACTTTGATTAATCTGAAACTGGACGAAGCATAAAGTGCTGCATTTAGTTTTTCCTGTTTCCCAACTGAAAGAGAAACTTACCTTCACCCATGAGAATCCAAAACCTGCTAGACTATTTCAAATTTCATTATATGCCACTGAGTTGAAAGCTTGCTTTGCCCCTTATGATTTTGACAACAGCACTACCTGAACTGTGAGCATTCAAATGACTTCAAATAAAGACTTAAGACTGAGGAGGGCAGAAGAGATTCAACATGTTTCAAGGCCAATCATTTTTTCCAGTATATTATCACATGAGCATTAAAAAAACACCAAACCCAATACCATCAAAAGAACAGATGAGGCAGCACTTATCTGAAGATTATTACTCTGAGACTCAGGTCAAATTTGCATCTTGCTTCTATCAAGCTTTTTTTTTTTCTCCTCATGTTTTCTACTTGCATGCTTGCCAATGAGGTGCAAAAGGTTAAAATTTACTGTGATTTTTATTACATCAACTTTTAAATAATGACAGATGTAGTCAGAAGCTTTGCACTTCTATTTTTATTGTCCAGCCTACAACAGAGATGGAACGATGTCCCAGTACAACCACTGAAAGCACAAAACATCTATGTTTCAAGAGGGTTTCATGGGCTGTCGCTCAGTTTCTTTATTCTTCCCCAATTTTGTATGGTTGAAATGACCACAGCCAAAGCAGAGCAGCAATAAGTTGCCTTCTCAACAGACCCAACTGGGTGCCTATGTTTCACCACCATCCCTAAACTACTTTAAAATAAAATAAAAATACAACAATAAAACAAATCCAGCAAGCTTCCTGTTACCAGAAAAGTACCATCTAACCCGGTCCCCGCCTCCTACCTCCCACTGATATTAAAGTGGTATACAAAAAAAGTCCTACTCAGCAGGATGGAAATACAGCTTCAAAAAAATTCAATAACTTAAATTTACTTTTAGATCTGCAAGTGCTGCCAAGCACCACTTTATTTGTCAACAAAACATTTTGATTATTTGGCAGAACAAAGCAAGCTCCCTCCCTGCTTTTTCTACAGACATATTTGGCACAGGTTAATTTGTATGTCTTTAGACATGTCAAATCTGAAGCTGTTTCAGGCTTTAACCCTGCAGAACTTCTCTCTTTTAAGTACTTGTTTTTCTTAAAGCAGGAACAGCAGCAAGCTAAAGCCAAGAAGGGATTCGATCCTGCAACTAAATGGTTAAAAATCAGACTCTGCTGATGTGTGCTTCTCTGATCCATTACATTTCTCGCAAGCTGAGCTAAGAGCTGAGCACCAAGTATCAACTGTAATATGATCCAAGAGTTTATGGAAAAAATAACTGCACATACCAAGCATGCACATTTAATAAGATTTTGTTTCCATTAAAATATTCAAGAAACATGATTTTTAAGATCTGCTTCTCTCTCTGACCGATTTTTAACGTTTCTCCTCCCCCTCCCCTGAATACACACCTCCTTTCCAAAAACCAAACCCTTAAAAAAAAAAAAAAGGAAGAAAGAAAAAAGCAGTCCTACTGCAGGGAAGAGAGGCTTGAAAAACAACTTTGATTGGCACTTGGCCTGACCCACAGAGGAAGAAAAACAGTTTTTGGACAAAGAGCGCAAATATTTGAGCTCATTGACTTACAGGCTTTCTTAGCATTTGCAAGAACCAACCTGGAGCAAAATGTGTTGGGAGAGATTGAATTAAAATAAAACCAAAACCGGCATCGCGTTCATCTTGGGCGCTCGGAGACTCGGCGCATTTGAACAGCTCAGCAATTTTAATTCATTTGCACTGGACAAACAAAAAGCACCTCCACTAATGCTCCCCGTGAAGCAGATGTCGGGAGCAGGGGGTGCAGCCACCGCACCCCTCCGGGGGCACGGGGGTCCGCAGGGAAGCGGCCGGGCACTGCAGGGATGTGGTTCAGCGGACTGGGGGGCGAGGGGCTGGGAATTCTTTGGTGCTTTTCTTACATTTTTAAAGCTCTGATGTCAGATTCCCCCCCCGCACAAAGACTTGACGGAGATCGCGGTGATGAATTTCGCCCGTGAAATATGTGGATAATAAACTTTACAAGCGCGCCTGGGCCTCAAGACACCCCCCCAATGCCATCGGGGAGGCCGGGTGTCCCCCAAGCCCTCGGGATGCAGGAGGGCAGCCTGGGACAAGGGCAAGTGACAGCCGTCCCAAGGGGGATGGGGGCGCGGGACTTGGCACCCCCTCGGCAGCCCCTGGAGCCACGTCCCCCTC
>VZTH01000072.1:265187-324050 GCA_013397815.1 Aleadryas rufinucha
ACCCCCGCGGGCCCCGCCAATCCGCGCCGCCCGCCCCGCCCACCGCCGCAGCCGCCGGCCAATCCCAGCGGGCCGTCCGCCGCCGGCCAATGGGCAGCGCCGGCTCCGGCTCCCATCTCCGGGCAGCCTGCGAGAGGGGGCGGGGCGAGAGGCGTGGCCAGTGGCGTCTCTGGGTAGCCTTGTGGGGAGAGGTGCGGAGCCGGCGCCTCGGCGCGTGCCTTCCACTGGCCAATAAGATGGGCGACTTGCAAATAAGGCGCGGAGGCCACGCCCCCAGGGCCGGGGTTTCGGCGGCTGCGGCTCCCCCGGGCCGGTCCCGCTCCGGCTGCCCCCAGGAATGTCCCCGAGGGTCCCAATTTGGGGTCCACCGGTATGAGGAGGCGCCGGCCTCAGCGTCCCATCCCACCTGCCTGCCGACCCCTGGGCCAGACCCAGTCCCCGGCCATCACCATCCTCATCCTCCCGGGATACCCCCGTTCCCGGGGCGGGGGGCGAGCTGCTCTCCCTTCCAGAGCGGTGGGTTGCACATGCAGGGGCACGACTGCGCTGCTGCCAGGCGGAGCAGGATGAGGTGTTTGCTCTAGGGCAAGTTGGGAGCACGCATGCTAGTGTGTGTGTGTGTGTGCGTGCGTGCGTGTGTGTGTGTGTGTGTGTGTGGTTGCCTCAGGTCGCCGGGATTGTTAGGGATGATGAGTCAGGTTTTCTAGGCTCCATGCTAATGCTCCGAGATGGAGTGTATAATTAGGACAGAGGCAAATCTATTATCTGCAGCCTCGGAGAGCTGGGGTATGAACCTTTTTTTTGCATCACGGCATCACTGCAGTCTCCCTTGCCTGTGTGCTCTTTAGCTTTTAAATGCGCACAGATGAGCTTCAGCATAAGTAGTCCCACCGACGTCAATAAAAGTTCATTAAATGTCGAGCGTTATATAATTCCTATTTTGAAAAATGATGATATAGAAGGATTTTATTTTTTATTTTTTAATGGCAACAGAATGCTATGACTCTACGAAATTTCTAAGCAGATTTGGGATGTTACATTGTTTTCAAGGTTTCTCCCGGACAAACAGTTTTAAATCAGCTGCTTGAGTCCTGTGATTTGCTTTGCCTGGGAATACTTTCTATTTTTGCAAAATGAAGCGTTGTATAATTTAGTCAACTGGCTGGCTAAAAAGGGCACAATGCAATTAGTAATTTACATATCTTAAAGGAGACTGATTGAACCAAGATCTATCTTTGAGAACTACTGAAAAGTTTCTCAGATCAGACTTTGCCACCATGAGTACAACTACATCCGCAGAAATATTCTCCTCCATCCTTTCCCTTCTATCAATTTCAAAAGGGATCTTTTCCTCAAGCAGAGCAGCCTTCAACAGATGGACACTCTGTGGACTCCATTGTTGGGAATGCATCCAAATGTTACAGTCACAGGCAGCCACACAAAATGCTTGGAGACGAATACATGAAAGGGGGTTGGTTTTTTTTTGTTTTGGTGTTTTGGGGGTTTGTCCCCCAAACAGTGTACTAGAAGTGGAATCCCAACATGAGAAAACTGTTTGTTTGCCTGAGTGCAGGTACTTGCTGCACCGTGTTTGAATCCCACACACTGCAGCATGGTGCTATTTAAACCAGGGGAAAAGGGTAGCCAAACAGGTTAGTTTTCATCGTGTAACCTGAATGTAATGCTAAAATTTAAGTAAACTATGTGAATGATATAAAGAGCTTTTTATTTCTTGCCGAACTCCATGATAATGTTATCTGAAATAAGAATTTTTAAAAGAAGCAGTAGAGGATCAGTGTTATTAAGCCACAAGCAAAGACGAGTTCACTCTTCAGCTCAAGTAAGATCACTTTGAGTCATCTGCTGTTAAAGTGTCTGGTTCAAAACTCAAACCCATTGGCAAGGATGGTAGCAGACAAGTTTGAAAAACAGGCAAAAGAAAGATTTTGGCTAAGTTACTCCTAATATTTAACACCGGAACATTCCCAAATACTCAGATTTCAGTAATAGCGTCCATTCATTTATTTTATATCCACAGTGGCAAGTACACATGACTAAACATTGTTAGAAACGTGGTTGGGTCCCATTCCCCTGCTGAAATTATTTCTGCCTTGAGTGACATCTTCAGATCTTTAGCAAAATCCATTAACCCAGGAAAATTTTCCATTAGCCTGGTGTGAAAGTTAGGCTGACTTGTAAGGCAATTTACAATTCGAGAAATTTGGTATCTAGTCTCTGTTCTGCCACAAACGCCTTGTGAAAGAAAGCAGGACATGCATGCCCAGATGCTTAAGTATTTGGTTGACTAACCCTTATTTAAACAAGAAGCACTTAAGTACCTTTGTGGCTCCCAGTCTTGCCTTTCAGTACTTTAGTATCTGAGAAATGTCAAGAGAAACATAAACTTTGTAAGTGTTTCATTGTTTTTGGAAACAATACAGCAAATAGAAGTTGCCTAAAACCCTTTCTTGCCCTCAACACAAATTCTATTGGATATCTTTTCTGAAGTTCATTTTTCCCCTCTGCATTCTTTTTTTAATAAAGAGTTTTAATGCCTAATAGAGGCCAGACGTGTACTTCACAGGGCCAGTTCTTACCCAGTGTCAGTCTTAGAAAACTAGTGTATAGACTAGAGACAATATAACAATTTTCAAAACACCTGAACTCTGTCTAGATGCGGTGTTTGGAAATGAACTGCTGGGCTCTGTGTGACAATGTTCCTGTAAAACACCGTTTTTGTGCTCTGCTTACAGCATCTGCGGAGTCCTGCTGCCTGCAAAAGCTTGTGCATGTGAGCCTGATTTTGGGCTCTTGGATCATTCCATTTTGAGTTAAATGTGCATAAGTTCTGCAGAATAAAAGCCTGTCTTTGTACAAGCTGGTTTCTTGGTGAACATATCCACATTCTTGAAAGTTCTCCTTGTAAGCTTATTGCTCAAATGAAGTATGCAAAAATATCCAGTGCTCCCTTCACAATTGTCTGGCAGTTCCTGTGATTCAACTGTACCCTGCTTGCCATCCACTGCTGTGGATTTCCTTCAGTTTTTGCCCAGCTACTGAGTCATAAAGGAAAGCAGAATGCTGAAATTAAGAGGTACTTGAGTTACGAGCAGCATGGCATCTTGACCTGCTTGGAAATTTTACAAAGATTGTCAGCTCTGTAAACCCAATCAGTTCTCTCTGCTGAGGTCACCTAGACAGGCTGTGAACTCTTGCTACGTAAGGGTAATGGGCAGATTTTTTTTAATCTTGATGATATGGAGCATACTGGCTTGAGCCCATCACATCATTTGACAGAGATTACTGACCTGCTGGGATAGAGTTGCACAAGTGGTTACTGGTTTAAACAGATTTTTATCATGAATGATCATAAATTTTGCAAAGTTTAAGAAACAAACACTATGATGAAACAACAAGGCAGGAACAAACTTCTACAGGAAGTAAGGATTTGTCTGCCTCCTGAAATCATCAGATGCGTTTTCAGCAGACACATTGCAGCCAGGCGTGGACTGCTGTGCTTGCTGTAGGAGCGGCTGAGAAGTGATGGCCTTTGCTAGAAGGTCAAATTTCTCCTAATGCCTTATGCAGCCTTCAAGTTAACATTGTTCAAATAGATTGGCTGAGAGACACAGGTGCATCCAAACATTGAGCTGCCTTCATCTCCCAGAGCATAAACTCATGCTGTGTTTTAGCAGTGTGATAGCAGCTTTGAACTCCTGCTGAGGCTGCCATATTTCCACCTGGAATTTAGACAAAATGCATCTCTACTGTCTTCCAGAGAGCATCACACCCAACAACCGTTTGCTGCACAACCAATCTGTAAGGGAGTACAGAGTGATAAATGTACACTTTTTTCAAGAGCAATAAGGTGATCTGTAGGTTGACTGTACTGACCATGTTGTGTGTCCCAGAACAGTCAGCCTGGTGGCAATGTGCTGTGCAGGTGCTATGGGATGCTCACAAAATCTACAGGATGCTTCCCTAAATTATGCACCTACTCTACAAGTGTGCAGTGCTTTCAATAGTGTTCATACACTATTGAACAGCTTGATGCATCCTGAAAAGGCTAGATTGACAAGATCAAGTGCTGTAAAATTGAACTTGTTATGCACTGTAAACGTTTGTTTTTCATAGACATCCAGGAGCTTGGAGAGAGAGGACAGGAAGGGGGCAGCTGCCATGCAATAGGTCTGAGTGGATCGCTACAAGACTAGAAATCCCACACGAAATTAAAAGATCCTCAAGTTTTGCCCATAAGCAGGAAGAGAGAGCATACCTGAGCACCCAGCTCTGGAGCCTTACCCCCAGTCTCCCTGGCTGCCACAGTAAAATGCTCTGTGCATGACTAAATGAGCTGATTGACACATGTCACATGCCTTACATTTCATGACTGCATGAGTCATTCAGTAAAGCCATACTGAACATGTATACACAGGCAAATAGATGTAGTTTCTTCAGACCAAAAATCCAGCCCACTGACATTATGTCAAACGAGTGATAGTCCTGCCTTCATTATCATAATTTTTGTTGCACCATTCTAATATCATTTGCACAACATTTATATTATGTTGTTAGGGGAAGAAAGAGCAACAGATAAAATTTGTGCCCTGACTGATGTTATGCACACTTTGACACTATAAAATGACTTCCCATCCTTACTATTACACATCCTAATCTGCAAAATGGTGTTCAGATAATTGTGTGAGACAGGGAGATGTGATAGTTTGTGGAATTCTTCCTCGAGGGTGGGGGTGTATGCCTTTCCATTTGCAGGGTTTAAACCCTAACTAGATAAAGCACTTGAAATTATGTTTATCATAAGAAACAATTATGGCCTGGCCCAGGAAAGCTGAGCTCACTGATCTAATAAGCCTTTTTAATATCTGATTTCTTTGACAGAAAACATTAAATCACTACCCAACTGAGAAACCTCTTTTCGTCTCTCTCTTCATGTTCTTCTGTGGTTTGCAAGATAATTCACTAAATATATTTCAACATGTTGTTTACTTCAATTCAGCCTTCTGAGACCACATTGGCCAGTGCTGTGAGCCCATAAATAGGGATCATCTGGAAAAAAAATACCTTATGCCTAAAGTTGGAAATGCTTCAGCCTGTACAATTTTTGGGAGTGATACAGAGGGGAAATATATTAAATGAAAGAAACCATTTCTGAAAATCAGGACAAAGGCAGCCTGGTCTTACTCCCTACAAAAGGAGAAATGCAAGTAATCCTTTGCAATGTACTCCTATTAATATTGAAGGTGATCCTGCAAAAGAGATGTAATGACAGCAGCAGGACTACCTGTGGGGACAGAAAACTCTCTCCCCTCCAGGACTGGAGGTGGAGTTCATGGGGCATACATGGATGCCTGGGGTCGTACATGTGGAGCAGGGACAAGGCTGGGTCTCAGCACTGGCTGCACAGCCGCTACAAAAGGTACCAGTTCCGGCACTGGTAAGGATGTGCCCGAGGTTTCGTCCCTCTCCTAAACATGTGTGCCTGCATCAAAGCTGCACTTATGACATCTCTGTGAGATATAAGTGTCCTCTGGCGCTGTGGACCAGTGGCAAGATTTCCTCAAGAAGACAGAAATGCTGCTGGCCTTTGGGTGGAAAGTGGGAATTACTGCCTTGGCTCCCAGCTACAATGCATATCACTGAAAAGTACAGCCTAAACACAACAGTGTAGGTCAGGCTGGGTGAAACACCTCGAGCTTTTCTTTTGCAGCCAGGATACCAAGAGGCCAAGAGCTCAAAAGCCAAGGAGCCAGAAGAGGGCAAGCAGGAGGCAGCTGGCTGGGGAGGAGAAGTGTAACCTGGGGGTTTGCTGTCTCTTTCCTCCCACTGCTTTGGCTCAGTTTTGTGCCTGCCCAATGCAAAGCACACAAATGTCTTTCTCTGACTGAAAAACCGTAATGTTTCTCAAGCAGCAGAACTTGTCTGTTTGTATTTTGCGAATGAAACACTTGGTACAGCATGATGCCACATTAAGGATGGAGCTGATCAGTGAAATTAGCTTCCTGTATTCATTGGCAAAGTTATGGCTTTCATTATTTTCAAATACAAAATACAAATACAAAAAACCAAATACAAAACTTAGCAGCTTTTGTGATACGGCACATAGTTGAGCTCCATTTCTCATTGAAACCCATGAGAGATGAACAGAAATATGTTGGAAGATCAGGCTAAAGTATGGCAGAGTTTTATTCCTTGTTTTTAGACAAAGAAGAGCTGAAATGCTGAAAGATTTGCATCTGTTATGGACTTGGCTTATTTTTATTTTAAAAATGCTTTTACCCTATTTCATTCTTTTCCAATGGTTACACCTTGAAAAACCAGAGTGTCAGTGCAAGTGGGATTTTCTCAGAAGATACCACACTTAGAAGCAATTAGGCGTGTGAGTGGAGGCAGTTAGCACATGGGATCTTCCCCAACAAAATCAGATAAGTGCTGAAGGCTTGTTTGCATGGTGTGTTTTCTTCTTTCATTCATCTCTGTCTGGATGCTGGGGACGTTCTTGGACAGGAGAGGCATTGAGATTCAGCCTTAAAGAAAGACCCCTGCAGGGGAGATGGCTGACTGAACCAGCAGCACAATTTGCCTGTGCAAAGCCTCACAACCTGCTAACCTTGGCACTTCCGCCTCCCTCCCTCCTGCACAGCCAGGCATTGCCTGCTGTGATACACCAAAATGCAGCAAGCAGGATGGGACCAGCCATCTGGCACTGCAGAGTAAGAGAAAAGGGGCAGCAGTTTCCTGGACCAACATCAGCCAACTCCTTTTTGCTTCTATCTCCTCTAGCCTGCTGGCTGTCTGCCACTGGATGGAAATTCATGACTCCTGCATATAGATTTTTCTTTGAAGACTCCCTGACCTATTTCAGCCCAGTGTTGCAGTAGACATGAGCTCTATTTATCATGTCAGGAGAGGGGAAAGGGAGGGTCAGTCTGGAAGGAAAAAAGGGTGTAATCATTGCACCTTGCTCTGCTGGTGAAGCCCTGGCAGTCACTGCTTCAGTGTTGGGTCTCCTTAGCTGGAAATGGCAGAACCCAACTCCTGTTTGGGCAAATAAATGAATAATAACATGGGTCATTGCATCTTGCTCTGCTAACTTCCAGATCTGTCTGGTATGACTGAACCTCAGGCACACAGACTGGACTATTTACTTTGGCCACTGAAGCATTTATATTGATGAAGATTCATGAGAATACTGGACAGTAGAAGCAGAGACTGTTTTATAGGTGAAGTGATGTCTTTGTACAGCACAGGGTCTGAGATGGAAAACATGAAAGGATTGTATTTCCACAGCAAGGTCACGTCTTAAGAATTTTATTTGTCCTCATTTCTATTAAAAGGTCATTTTACAGGGAGAAATAACTTATTTTAGTCAGGTTGTATTGCTCTTGAACTTAACCTTCCTCTAGCTGGACTCTAAATCACTGGAGATCATGAATTTTTTTTGTAAACAGACTTCAGATCAGCTTCCTTTTTTGCATTATTTGGCTCCCTTGTTTCAGAAAGAGTATGGACCAAATTCTTCCCTGGCATAACTCCAGTCCTAGTACTCCTGTTCTGAGAATTCAGTTGGGCCAAATTCCCACTCCCTGTTTTGTCAATATATATTCAGATCAACTCTGCTATAACCACTGGAGTCATATATCATTAGCACTAATCTACTGCTGAGCAGAATGTAGCTCTCTCTATAAATATCACTTTGGTGAAGGGAAGTGAGGAAAGTAATGGTGAATGTGGCCTTAAATATATTACTTACTCTGTTGAAAGATCCTTCACTCTTGGCTTAACTTATTTCAAGCATGACAGTCCAGGAAAAAATGTGTATCTGTGAGTGGAATGAGACTCAATAAAAGTCAATAAGGCCCGGTGTTACGTGGTATTAATAAATGTATATTTGTGCTGAAGCATGCTAAACCTCAAAGGCTGGGTATAAATATCAATGTCTATTGAATTTCAGGAAGAGAAGGCTGGCGGTAACCACGCTCGATGTCATTCTGCAATATGCAATCTGTGTTTACACAGTGGCTATTCATAGGCACGCTCCTGCTGGTAGGCAGAGAACTTGCCTCTTTCTAGTCAGTTTATGAGAAGTGAATTTCTTTCCGTACTTCCCTGGCAGGATTGTTAGATTTCCTTTGAGTAAAGCAGCAGTGATGTGCTATTGTGCAAGTAACGTGTGAGCCAAAAGCGCAGGAGAAAGAGTGCCAAGCCAGTCCACTATTGGGTGAGGATAGCACTTGGCTAAAGGCAAAGGGGGTCCTGGTACCTGAAGTGGGTTTCTGCAGCTGGTGGGCAAAGCATCCTCTGTGCAGACTGGGGATCCTCTGAACATCCGCAGCGACTTCTCCCTGTGATAAAACATGGCATTCATGCATTTAATCAGAAAGTATGTTGTAAGCGGTGGGGACAAGTCATACTGCAACAGAAGGATGTGGTTTCCAAGCGGTGTCTGTAACATGATTAAGCTCGGAGAGCAGAAGAAAGTGGTTGGTAACTGTTTGTCAGTGCGGTGAACAACTTGCAACTGTGCCAGGTAATTTTGTTGGTTGTGTTCTGAGCTGCCACGTGCAGCTGTTGCTAAAGCATCACCAATTTGCTTGGCTATGGGTGGGAGAGAGGGTCACAAGTGAATAAGTCACATCTTCGGGTTTTCATACCTGTAGCTAGCTGTCCCAAAGCAGAGAAGCTAACATTTAATATGAAAAAGACTGGAAAAAGTATTGTCTGGTAAAAAAAAAAAATCGAGGCATGCCCTGTCTGTAACATGTTTTTCTTTTCCCCACTGAGATGATGGAAATGAGAGACTATTCAGAAACGAAAAGGGATGCTGGTCAGCTGCTTTGGAGGCACCTCTCCATGGTGGGCACCTGGGCCCCATGGCAGCAGTGAAAATCCTAAGTGCTAAAAAAATTGTCATCTTCCCAAGCCTTCTAGTACCTGAGCCCAAGTCTCCACTGCCTCTGTGTGGTGAGGATCACTGTTAAAACAAGGCACAGAGGGCTGGGACAGCTGACTGCTGCCTTCTGGAACTGCCACTGAGTTCTTGTGTCTTCTTCTGTGTGAGAATTATTTTCTAGAGATGCAATGCTCACTGGCATACAACTTCATCATGAAAAGCAGACAGGATTTGTAATTCTGTGAAACTGGGTTCCCCTTTCCCATACCTCAAATTGCTTTGCAGGTCTTTAAGCTTTATGTTATTATGAAGGGCAGCACGAGGTACTGGAGAATCAGACCCCATCTGCCTTCCAGGACTTCCTGAAGTACATGGAGATCCACTCATGTAAGATGCTTCATGAACAGTGAAAATAAAAGTCCAGAAAGAGCAGTTATCATGGAGTTATCAAAGAACAGTGGCTGTACCCGATAAGCTGCAGAGACAGTAAAACAGGAAAATACTCAAACTGAAGACAAAGCTGATGTGGCTGCTGAAGTCTTGAAAATAGCTTGAATGGGAAGAACCCAACAGATCATGCACAGTGTGTCTGAAGTTATCTGAGCAATAGATGGAAATTTTATTCTTCTCACCAAGAAAGGCAGTGTGATAGTTTTAATGTGATCTTATTTTCTTCTGCTACCCAGAGTTTTCTCGCAGTTTATGCTAAAATGATTAGCCAAGTCAGGGTTTCCTAGGAGAGCCACAAGGCATGGTGGGACATTTGCCATCTAATCAGCTGACACTGGTTAGTGTAGGGAGAAAGCTGAGCAGCAACTTTTTTCTCCCCCTCAGTACCACGGTTGCATCCATCCCTGAAAGCTGGGGTGCTGTCAGAAGAGCAGAATACATCTTGTCTTGAGGAAGCCAAGGCATGGCCATAGCCTGTGATGGACCATGGTGCCCAGACTGACAAGCTTGTATTTCCTAGGGTTTGTACTGACACACAGGACAGTGGTGTGCTGAGGGTGATTCATGAACAGAGCCAGTGAGCTTCCCCAGCTCTGAGTTGAATTCCTAACCCTCTTCCAGCCCTCGAGCAGAGCTGGTGAGCAGCACTGCAAGCCTTCATCCCATCATATTCTGTTCCTTGAGAGGACAAATACCTACCTGAGAAGAGCCTGTAGGAAGGCAGGCAGGTCCTGGGCCTCTGAGTTTTCCTGCATGCCTTGCCTAATTGCTGCAAAATTTCCAGGGGACTTGGAGTTAAGGTGATCTATTCCAATGCCAAGCTTCCCAGGAGAACAGCAATGGCCACCATTTTTTTGGGTGCTTTACTGATCTGCAAAGTTTACGTTTGGACCTGAACACACCCACAGCACAGCAGTGGTGTGACAGGGGGTTTCCACCCCCAAGTCCCATGCACTGCAGCTGAAATGTGGTAGCTGAAATCAGAAACAGACCTACTCTGTGCAGCAGCATTATGGGCATGTGGCTTGCCATTTTCCCACACAATCTGTTGTGTTACCATGCCTTGCTCTTCATCTTTTAAGAAGAGGTGCAAGCTGTGGGCTCCTCACACTACTGAAGGTATTGGCAAATGTTTGGGGTTTGCTGAAGAGCTATTAAAAGCTGCTGGCTGAAGTCAGATGGATGCTCATGGTAAAATGAAAACCAAAGGTGGTATGCCTCTAGCAGAATATCCTGAGCAGCACCAGGATATTTGCCTAAGTTCTTGCACAAATATGCATTGGAGTGAAGAAATCCCCAAATAGTTGTGTTTAATGCTTTCTTTTGCACTTCTGTACATGAAGACCCATGGCAGACTTGCAGCCTGGGGTGGCTAGCAACTTTCCTCTTTGATTAAGAAGCAAAAAAGTAGAAAACAGGAAGACCCTCCAGAGGTGAGGACAGGCACTCTGCCATCACAGGCAGTATTCAAATGACACTAATCAAAACTGTACTTCACAGCAAGTGAGGTCGCAGCAGTGAGTTTGAAAGAAATGGCAGGAAGAACCGGACATTTTAAGCAAACTGCGCTGTTTCTAAGTCTCCTGTGGCTTATCCAAATGGCCCCTGCTCCAAAGGTTCCCCATGGCCAGAGGCTGCAGTGCTGTGAAGCAAGAGTCTTGCCGGTAATTGCAGAGGTCAGGCAAGTGCAAGGCTTTTGGCGTTTAGCTGGTGAAAATGGGACTCTCAAGCTGCAGATGAGAAACAGTGATACTGAAACTTCATCTGAGACAATCGCTACCAGGAAGATGAAACCAGCAGTTAAGGGTGCCGGCGTGAAATGAAGCAGCCAGTCAAAGAGGCGCGTTGGCTTCAGGCACCTATGAACAAAAGGCCGTTTCATGAAGACGATGCCCTGGGAACAGTGCTGGTAGGGGGAGGAGGGCAGAAATCAAAGAGTGGGCAAAAAATAAGGTGGCTGGATATCAGTGGACAGGGTGACTCCAAACACTGCCAATCCTCCCAGCTGAGATGAATGGTTTCTTTCTATTTACGTAGATCCGTATGCAGAAAAACATTATAACTATGATCTAAGCAGAGTCACAGACATTTTGGCGCCTGGGCTGGTTCCCTCCTCCCATTCCAACGAGCAGGGCTTGACCCGAGTGGTGAAACGCATCCCACAAGCCTTGTGCACGTCACCCCACACCATGCCGAGCCCTGGGAGCAGCACGGGCTGCCCTTCACCTGCCACTTCACACTTGACCTCCTCTGGAGGGGCTGCCTGCGCTGGGGTGACCGCATTGCTTGGGGGAGGATGTGTGGGCAACACATCCCTGCTGCCCTACCAGTGCTGCAGACCTCTCCCATATCCCACACCTTTACAGCGCATCTCTGCATGCATTTCACTTTGAATCCAACAAAGCCAACACAGCCTCAGTTGCCATCTCTAGCTGAGCGTGTGCTGAAGTGCTCTGGGAGCAGCCAGCTGAGTCATAAGCCGATCCAGCAATTCCTATTCAAAGGCTGCTGTCTCTGCCCTTGTGGAAAATGCATTTATTGTTTTGTTTTTTACTTCTTTGTGCTAATGTTCAAGCAGTGCTTTACTTGTTATTGCATGCAATGGTTTGTATGCAGTACACCAGCCCAGAGAGGGCTGATGCCAGGTTGCAGTAGTGCTGGGACTGAGCAGGTACCCTTTGTGGAGCACAGCACAGCTGTGGCTGGCATGGTGGAGCTGCACTGGGCACCCCCTCAGCATCAGATAAAATAGGAAACTCAGGAACTACCAAGCTAGGATGGATCTGAGCACAAAGCTACCAAAGTGAGCAATTTGACTTGCTTGCCTCAAGACTGAATTTATCAAATTGCTTACCTCAAGATTAAATTTATCAAATTATTTGTAAGGTAAAAGGTTTTCCCCTCTGCAGTCTCAAGGTGTAATATGCAGGTGGATAAGATCTGAGGAAGGTCTCGTCTCCTCTCTCCCTTCACAAATCTGCCTGCAGGCTGGACTTTGTCACAGGTTCCAGGGGTGACCCTAGGGCAAGTAATTTCACCTCTCACCTTAGGAGGGGCAATTCCATAAAACCGCTTTTGTATTTTATTCATGCAAATGAACACAATGGGAGGCATCTGGCTGTGGACTGGAGCCCTGCCCCTGGGCTTCCCACCTCTCCCCGGTGCATTGCACTGTGCTCAGCCCTCTGGAGTGGTGATTTCCTCCCCAGAACCTCTCCAAAATGTCCCTGTGTGAGGTGGCTTTTGGGTGCTGTCACCTTGCTGGTGTGGCGTCCATACACCGTCCAGGGGCCCCCAGTACTGACCCCACCTGCTTGGCAGTCGCTCCTTGTCACCCACCCTGGGCGATCTGCATCACCTGCTGGCAACCAGGGTTCTAGGAAGAGAATTAAATAAAGATGCACATTGTTATTGGCAGAATAATGACTCATTATCCCCATTTTAGAGGCACGCTAGCAGGCCACCACACTCCATAAGAAGCCAGCCATGGAATCAACAACAATAAAATAGAAAGTCTATGTTTCCTCCTTGCCAGCCCTTTTTCTTGCTCCCTGGCGGGCTGCCCTGTGCAGTGCATAGGGAGCAGGCAGATTTTGGCTCAGCAGTGCTGTCTGGAGGAGGGGAGGAGTGCTGGGCCGCCAGCATTGTGTGTGGCAGAGTGCAGAGAAGTGTGGGGCTGGCCTGATAAAAAGGGTTAAAAGCCCCCACTGACAACCCCATAGCCTTTGAATGACAGCATCCTCCTTTGTAAACAGAATATGCAGATATATTATGTAACTCCTCGTAAATTAACTGGTTTTCCATACTGTTAAAACATGGTAATTAGATGTTTGCTTGTCTGGTGCCTTTGCAACAGGAACATTTTGCTTTTACTGTTGTGGCTATGTCATTCGTGCCCTTTCTGTGTTTCTGCCATTCTGATAACACCAAATGTTAAAAATAACACCACCTCACCTCTACACATATTCTCAAGTAGTAATTTTTAGTACATGCCTTTTCAAGCTTGCCTGAAAATCTACTTTTCTTTTAAATTAAAAATTAATTCAGTGCAACATCCCAAGAAAGGAGACTTCATGACAGCCTCTGAACATGCAGGCCTTCAGTAAATCCCCCAGAACTGGTAACACTGGCAGCGCCAGGAGGCACAAACCAGGCTGACAGCTCTGGTTTAGTATGTGTTGTATAAACACAATGAAACTCATCTGCCCAGATCACAAGCTGTAGAGATAAATGCAAAAAGGTTGGAATGGAAAAGGAAGCATGAGAAGATGAAGTGACTTGGCACAGGTCACAGCACAGGTCATGGGCACAACTGAGAACTGAACTTTTGAATCTGTCTTTCTAAAGTGGTGCACTCTAGAAACAATTTGATTTGACTGTACTCTTACTTAGGTTGTACTGTGAGCTCTCTCCCACCAGCAGAAAAATCAATTGCCAGACGAGATGCTTTTTAGTTAAGGGTATCACACAGGATATCCCAGTGATACTGCAAAATCATCATCTAAAGGGATAGTGTACAATAAGTGAGATGGAGATTTTGAACCATAGTACTTTTATAACAGCCACTGTTATGAGAAGTCCTTCTTGTTCATGTTTCTGCCTAGTTGTTGCAAATAAAGCAGGTTCTTGGATGTAAACCTTATTTGAAAAATCCACAATGGAATACGGTGTTCAAATGGCTGCTTTTATTGAGCATACGCAACAGTAGTGCTTTACTACCAGCTACTCTGGTTGGCGTCTGGTCACTTCTGCTGTAGCTGCTGAAACCTAGAGGGCGGTGAGGGACACAAATGGCTCACAAAGTATTTAGAGGGTGCTGCAGTTCCCCTGCTTACTCTCTACATTTGTCCATCACACAAGAATGAGGTAGGATTAAAAAAAAGATGCTTAGGCAACTTCAAAACCGAATTTATATATAGAAAAAAGTCTCAGGCTTTCTTTCAAACCAAACTGCATCTTCCTTTATGGTTCATACCCTCCTTTTGCCACCTGTTTCAAAATGCTACTGCATCAAGAACCCCTGTCTGGCACTTGAAGCTGATCTCCTTTCCTAGTCCATCACTATTCTTGAGCCAAATTCCTTGGCCTGTTTTAACGTTTACAGTGCACCAGATAAGTGTTCAAGGAATGAACAAACATTTTCCTCTCAGGAGTTCAGCGTGTGTTTGCACAGGTTCATAAACAACTCTTGGGCATTATTCAGCTCACCTAAGCTATGTGCAGGGCAGAGGTGTTTAAGTTAGGACCACAGATATGCCAGACTCACTTTGCAGTGAGTTTGAAAGTATGGTTCTTTCCAAAGGGTAAACCAGCCCATTTGACATCCAAAGAATCACTGGAAGTTCCTATAATTGTGGGTGATATCAGATGAGTCTAAGTCTTACAGCATGTCATTATTTCAGGGTTCACTTGTGTCTGATGCTGGCCTTTGGGTTCCACTGTTTGCCTGGGTGAGCATCCCTGCTAATCCTGTAGGTCTGTTCCATGCTCTCCCTAGTACTGCAGTCAGCATGGTCTGGGGACACCCCATGGCTCCTGGGTTGTTCCATGGCCATGTCCTGATGCCCAGCTCTGTAAAACATGAGAGAAAGGGTTGAGTCTCTCCAACACTCCGGGCAGATCAGTCCCTAAGGCTTTAGCCCAGTAGACACTTGAGGTCACCATTGGTACCCATGCTCTAGCCATGGGTCCAGGGCAGGAAGGCAGCCCAAATCTTGGTGTTGTTGAGTCTTGTCTGGATATAGGCAGGAGAAATCAGGAGCCACAGTGTAGTGCAGACTGTACTGGTTGCCACTTACTGGCCTGAGCCTTGATGGCCTTACTTCATTAGGAGGTCACACAGGCTGGTGAAGGGGAGGTGAGAGGTATGGGTTTTAATAGACATAGTATAGCACACTAACATGGGATGAATAGCAGTGAGTCCCAAACACCACTCTACCCAAAGGAGGCTGAACAGCTGAAATCCTCCATCCATTTAATAAATGCAAGATCTTCAGCCTGCCCCCTGCACCTGGCCTGACTTCCCCAGCCCTGCAGGAGGTGATGAGGATTCCGGGTGCTGCAGAGGCTTAAGGGGTGCCCCAGACAGCCAACCTGACTGCTGTCTCAAGTTTGTCCTCCCATTTCCAGCTCTGAGTTCTTGTTCCCATCCTTTTTGAGATCCCAGAACTGCCCTTTGTTGACTGCAGTAGTTATTTATAAAGACAAATGATATTAGGAAAGAGCTTGATATCTTTTAAATTGCATCTGATGAAATCTGCCTGCAATGGCCACATGGGTGAGAAAGTTCCCTTGGCTACCTTGGAGCCTTTTGTCTCTCAGTGTTGGGCTCATACATCACAGGCACTCCATTAGCCCTAGCTTAGGGCCCTCAACTTCACATGGAGAAGTCCCTGCCCTCTCAGCATTCATGAACCCTTTCTCCAGTTCATCTCACATTCACCACAAAGCTGGTGCTTTGACTACTGCAAGACGCAGTGACTAACTCATGGGCCAAGGCCAAAGCTGGAACGCTCAGAATTTTTTTTCTTACATGTAAGAAGTATCCAGCATTCTTCAGAAGTCAGTAAAAGACTTTCAGGTGACCTTACCTTACCTTAGTTCTGACCTCAGATTTGAAATTAATTTTTGAGCCAGTCCCATTAGCATCCAGTGAATGATGTACTTAGTACAAGCTGACCATCCTCACCTCAAATACACATACTCAGACCTGGGAGGAGAGAGAGGCAGAAAAAATAATAAAGTGAATATAACAGAAGTAAATCGATATGAAAAAATAAGGGTTCTATCTTAATTTCAAACATTATTAGAAATGACATAACATGAAGAGGTGAAACTGTTTCCCTCACAGGCATCCTACAGACAACCCAAAGATGACCATGCTGTTAAATGTGTTCATATTCTATCAATGCCAAAGAAGCTCAAATGAAAATGGAGCCTCATTTTCCTATGTGCTTTCCAAACCTAGGGGTTTTCCTGCGCTGTCTCCTTGCACCCTGTTTCCAGCGTGGTGAGCTGTAAAACAAGGTGCCTGTGCTGCTTGGAGGATGTTCCTGCCCCCCCTTGGTGCTAGGATGGGCATGTGGCTGCACCCACAATGACCTGTGCCAGCAGGAGAAAAATCTCTTTCCTAGACTTCTTCACTGCTGCATCTCAGCTAATTTGAGTGAAATTTATGTGTATTATTGTACTTAATCCCCTAGTTGCTCCAACCTGCAAAAACTCCTGTGAAGCTTGAGGCATAGCTGAGACCTAGCTTTCCAAAGTGACAGGTACCAGCAAGTTTCATTGCTGCTTGGTGGATTTGGGAATGCAAGATGATTGGGAAATTATGGGTGCAGATGCTCTGTATAGGTAGAAGATAGGATTCATGGCATCTAATTTTGGTAATCTGTAAACCAAGTGACGGATTTCGGTGGCCCATCTCCTCCGGTCACCTGCAGAAGCAGGAGTCCTCAGCAGATGGTTTATCCCTTCTATTTAAGATGCTCAGGACCATGTGAGTCACCATTTCTCTCTGTGGATTTGGAGGGCTCATGGCAGGTTACTCATCCTGCAGCACCGTCACTGTCCCCAGTCACAGAGGGGGATGTTAGGTGACTCTCAGAACAGCTGCTTAAATTTGGGCCAGACCACACCAGGGGAGAGAGTAACAAAACAGAGCTGTGCTGGCCAGACCTGGGAAGCTGGGCTGGTTTTCTGCTGATGTGAAAACAGAATCTCCTCCATTGTTCTTCTCCAGGACTGTGAGGAAGGGCACACACTGTGCTCTGCCTTCATCGAGCAGGTTCAAGGTCTCCATTTTCTGCTCACCTTACAGGAGTGCTAAAGATAAACACCTGCACTTTTCCAGGCTGAGAGCGCTAAAAGTGAATGCCACTCCTGCTCAGCTTTTCAGATGGGTTGACAAAGCACTGTAAAGGTCCAAGTTTTATTTGGAAATGAAAAGATCTTTGTACCAAACAGAACATAGCTTGTGCGCTGCTGAGACCGACAGTCACTAAAAGCAAGCACATCTGCTGATGCAACCTAATTGCTGTTTTGATTGCCCAGCCATGACGGGGCATAAAAATATTGTCTGTCTACAAAAAAAGAATGAAACCTCACTTGACCGTTTTGTGCCCAAATACCTTGGCACCCAGCCCTGCCGAGCTAGAGTTGGGCAATCTGAATTCAAAAATTCCCCAGTAGAACCAGCTCCTAACAATACAAAGCTGTGCCTGTCTGACTGGATGGGCTATTTTCATGACTCTGAATAAAAATCATGTCTAGAGCACTGCATGTTTCTGTGGGGGCTGTGCAAGCAGGCGGGCACACTGGCCTGTGCCCGGGAGCTTTCCGAGTTAAGTAGGCAAAGAATGAGCCACTGTTGAAAGCCAGTCTCTTGAGGCTTACGGGCTTTCTGCTTGCCCGTGGACAAGGATCCTTACAAAACGCCATTAGGAACATTTCTGAAGCAACATGGCAGGGCTGGAGTTAATCTCCAATTAGAAGAGACCACATCTGCTTACCGAAAGAAGTTCTTGACTCTTCTTGTGAAGCTTCCAGCATTCTCACTGTGGGAAACAGGAGTGTGGCCTCCTCAAATGCAGGTATAAATCATAAGGATATCTCTCTTTCCCTTCATTTTTATCAAAACCAGATGTTGTACCTAACCGTGTTGTCCAAGAGCACAACCTTTTACCAAGTTACATCAGCATGGCTGACACTAACTTTCCTCCTCCCTGCCCCAAGTAATGTGGACACTGCACAGCCCCAGGCTCTGTGCTAGGGGTTGGTACTTATCAGCTGGCTAGACTGGGATGGACTGGGGACCCCTGCCACAGCCAGCACAGTCCTGCAGGATACTGATCCAGTGCAAGTTTTCTGGGCCAAATGCAGCCTCCCACAGCCCAACTCTTCTGGATTTACCTGGTTATAGGAAGTGAATACAAGGGAGCTGGGGTAAGAGTAAGCCACAGAATCACAGAAACATAGAAATGTTTGTACTGCCAAGCCCACTACTACATGTGTCCCCCGTGCCACATCTACACATCATTTAAATACTTCCAGGGATAGTGACTCCACCACTTCTCTGGGCAGACTGATCTGGTGCTTGACAACTCTTGGTCAAGAAATTCTTCCTAATATCTAAACTAAGCCTGCCCTGGTGCACCTTGAGGGTATTTCCTCTTGTCCTATTGCTTGTTCCTTGAGAAAGGAGACTGACCCCTACCTCATTACAGCCTCCTTTCATAGATCAATAAGGTCTCCCCTCAGCCTTCTTTTCTCCAGGTTAAACAACCTCAGTTCCCTCAGCCACTCCTCATCAGAGTTATGCTCGATAAACTTCAAGAGCTTCATTGCCCTTGCAGAGAAAAAGATTGATCTTTCCCTCCCATTAAAAGGGCTATTGATTGATCTGTCCATTTAATAGGCTTCACCTGCTAAACCCCAGCTTGCAGCCTGTCTCTGTCCCTTCAGCCAGCTCCTCATACCACTGCTTTTGTGGTTTTTTTCCCCCACGGTGGAGACTTTCAAGTTTTTCTTTAAAGAGTGAACCAAGTGATTTCAATCAGCTGCCAGCCCAGCCCTGGTACCAGTGAGGGGCTCCTGGCTGCTCCCTGGCTGTGCTTGGCACTGCAGTATCTGAAATCCCCAAGATCCACTCTTCCTCCCTCAATACACAAATGTCAGACTGGCTTAAGAATTTTTAATGTGGGGGGTTTTTGTTTGTTTGTTTTTGAGGTGTTTTTTGGTTTGGCTTTTTTTTTTCTCCTTAAATTCCTCTTGGGAACCAATGTGTTTCACACACTTGGTTAGAGAGAAGCTGCTGTGCTGCAGATTCAAGCTCTTGCAGGGCTCTGACTGCAGCATCCATCAAACACTCTGGGGCATTGCAGTCACCTGATCGCAGGTGAGAAAAGAATGGAAAAGATGGGCTGCCCCTTTTCACAGCCTGCTGGGCAGACCCTAACTGCAAATCTGGCTGTGTCACTGCTGTATTCAAACCACCAAGGAAAAATCAGGGAGTCTAAAATCAGTTCTGGATTGCACATTTTCTCTGAATTATGAGAATGTGTAATACAGCAGTTAAAAGATCTGGCATGGCTTTCACCGCGTCTCCATGTTGCCATAATCACCCTCATCTTGCCTCCACTGGGTTCCCTTCTGGTTATCCTTGGCACTGCACCAGTGAGTCCCATGTGGAGGCTGGACCTGTGTTCTCCAGACCAGAGGATACAGCACCTTGGCTTTGGCCACTGTAGGCCTGATAATAAGAAAAGAATGCTGCATCTTGCTGAACAGCCTTTCCTTTTGGCCACAGGGAACAAGGAAGATTGTCAGGATTAACATCTTGTGATGTCCCACAGTCAAGAGCCCTTTGGGAGGATGTGTGGGGAGTGGGACCATTTGTGGAGATCTCCCAGGGAGAAAGAATGAAGCTGCTGAGAGGAGATCCTGTCTACTCCCAGCAGCATTTGCAGGCAGTGCAGCAACACCTCGCTGTTGATGGAGTCAGAGGTGACCAGTAATTTGAACAGATGGATCTACATTTTATTCCATGTTCAGCTCCACGGATGAGGAAAAAAGTTTACTCCAAAATAAATAAACATTTGCAATGGCGAAATTCCAAAAGTCATTCGAGAAAACTTTTAGACAGTATTTTGTGTGTCAACCATTTACCAGCATCCCCAAGACTCTCAGACAGAAGGCTCAGGGAGGATGGCTTTCTTAGCATGGCAGCCCTGAGATCAGTCACCTTTGCCAGGGTCTTTCCATGCAGCAGAGGGAAGCTCTGGGAACCTGATGTACCCATGATCCTTGTGCCTGGGATTCAGCAGGGCAGCCTGCCAGGGGTGCTGTGCGTGAGCTGACAAGAAACAGGGAGGGTTTGGAAACCCACCTGGCAAGTAAGACTGTACTGGAAAATTGCCTGGTTTCTGTCAAAGTATTGTCAAAATCATCCCATTCTCAAAGTATGTTTTCTTTGTGTCAGGTCAGCATTTTCAGGGTAAAAAAGCCCAAACCAAAAAACCCCCCAGGGAAAACAACAAAAAAAAGTTGGAAAGTTTTCAACCAGCAATCAGCCCAATGGCCATATGCTGTTGGTGTTCACAAGTCTCCAAAAGGAGGTTTCTAAGCCAGCTCTGCATTTTACACAGGGCCATAGTGAGACTGAGGAGGGTGAAGGAGAGCAAAGGCACTTGGCTCCTCTGAGACCTGCATCTCCACAGTCTGATCCCAAAAAGAAAATGCTGCAGCTGAGTATGACCTGGATTACAAATACTCAGCAATGACTTCTTGAGCAAAAAACACGTTATTGACTCCTTCAAAGCAAAATCAGTCTGTCTTGCTCAAAAGCTGACTATTTCTAAGTCAAGGACCTGATGTTCTCCACCAGCTTTCACCTACCATAGATGATACAGATGCAAGATAGTTTCTTTTTTTCCAGCATCTACACTACCTAAGGAGTACCTGTTGTCCACACTTCATGGGAGAAGATGAGTAGTGTTACCTTGTGAGTTTGTTCCACCACCAAATCAGTCCTATCCACAAAAAAAGCAATTCCCTTCCTCATTATAAGCACCTGGCTTTGCTGTGAGAGCAAGACCATCCAGACTTAACAGTGTATCTAAAACCAGAAGAAACCTCTGTCAGAATTCTGGATAGTGAAAAGGACAAAGCCATAGGAGAAATGGAAAATAGGCTGTTTTTGGGAGGGATGTGTCTCCCCTCTGAAATGCTGAGGTAGTGGTTGATGCACAATGTAAGACACTCCACTCCCCACTCAAAAATGAGGTCCAAACATTCAGATGCTGGTAATCACTGAAGCATAGCTGCTTTGATAAACAGAATATTCACATCTGCCTTCCCAGATCTGTCATCTCCAGGCAGGTAGACACTGCCCCAAGTGACCATATCCAGTGTCATTGCACTAAAGAATTCATTTAAGTTGTGAAGCGACATGAATTAAGCTGATGGTACACCTGGGAAACAACACACTAAATCCAGTGTCACTTCATGCTGAAGTAGACATTTTCATCTCTGAAGACAATCTCCCTTCAGCGATCAGTACAGCCTCCTCTTCTCCCTAATGAAGGTCTTAAGTCATGATCTACTGCTAAATGACAGGTATGTTCAATACTATTCTTGTGTATAGGTAACACACTACTTTTATTTTTTGGATTGCAGGTTGCTGATTTTTCCACCAAGAGAACATTTCTTGTAGTTAACCAGGATTTTTGGGTTGCATTTATCTCACCCTACTTAAAAGTCTACAGTAATAGTCTATATCTGAACTGATTTCTCTGGGAATCTTTTGATAGTCTTTGGAAGAAACAGGCACCTTCAGAATGCAATGTACCTGTTTTGCTTTAAAATTCTTATTTAAGATGACATGAATTGAAACATCCAAGTGATCTCTAAGTCTGCAGGTGAATTCCACCCTTGTATCCCAAGGATTTAAGATCCTGAGAGAATGAACTGTAAAGGACCAAAATTAAACTCTTTGTCCAGGATGTATTGTTTCTATGGTTTCCCATTGCCTTATTTCAAGGTGCCATTGGGACTGAGGACGCAGGACTCCGCTGCTGATGTTCATCTTGGGTCCCTGTTATCACACCAATGACAGCAGCCTCTGATGGGAGGCAGCTGACAAGCAAAGAAGTTGATAACAAGAGTGACCTTGTATCACCATACCAGAAAAGCACTCATATTTCCTGCCCAGCTCCTGCTCCTTGTCTCACACTGGAGAGCTTTCCAGACATTATACTGCAGCCCCTCTTATGCCCTTCTTAAATCCCCTTTTGTCACTGTGGCCCAACAGAGGTAAGTGTGAATGCAGTCACTCCTTAGGCTGATCTCTGGCTAACCCCTAAGTCCTGCTGCCACAGTTCCAGAAGTGGGGAGGAAGTCAAAACTGGTTCATCTCAAATTGCCAGGGGTTTTACCCATTTGCAGTACAAGGCCTTCATCTCTCCTCTGCCCATGATAAGATCACCTTTTGAGAAAGAGAGGACTCCTTATGTAACTAGAAGCCTCCCTGGAGTCTATTAGTACCAGTTGCCCCCATTTCTGATGCTGTTCTTTCTCTCACAGAAGCCAAACTATATGGATTGCCTTAGGGATTCAGCACTTAATGAAGTCTTATTCTTTCCTCTTGCTTGCACAACAGAACCACCACACTCTACCCCACACCTAAATCTCTCCATATAACCAATACCTAATGACTGGAAGAAAGGAGGTTTTATAGCCAGGGAGGTATGAAGGTAAGCCCTCATCCTAGATCTGAGTTCCCACTGACTGAGAAACTCCTCTACCCACAAGAATGGTGGTAGAGCAGGAGCAAACAGCAAGACAAGGTTCTGAGCTGTGTGGTACTTCCCCACTGTCTGAGAAGAGCCCCTCTTGCAGGCCAGGTCCCTTTACTAGTAATCCTCTCTGTTATCAGGAAGGTGGGTCTGCTATATAAGGTGAAATGAATTCAAAAATCCAAACTGGTATTGATGCAAATAAAAAGCAGGGAATTTTTTTCTTAACAGCTGTCACCTATTTGAATTCTTGCAAAAGTCTTAGTGTCAGAGCTGAGTCAGTCCTACAGTGCATGGCCAAACCAACATCTTGTGGGGATATGTTTGGGGAGGGGAGTGGGAGTAAAGGGGAGGGAGGGGGCTAATCATACTTCATAATTTCTCATCTTCCGAAATAATCTGTTTTCTAAATGCACTGCTAATCCTTGTGCTAGCAATCCACCATCTGCTCCTTCTTTCAAAACACCCACCATGTAGTCTGCTGTCTTGTTATACTGCCAAAACTCTATATACTGTGGGTAGAATAGTCTCTACTTGCAGATGCTTTTCTTAGGTGACAGGGGAAAAATACCTTTGGAATTAGCACCAAATATAAGTTAGTGCATGGCCATGCAGCTCGCTCTTATCCTGCAATCTGTGATGTAATCTCAGCAGCAAACAGGCAACTAAATTTTATCCATCTAATTCCAGGCAGGGGCTCTAGTATAACCCTCCAGCCTCGACTGGAGCTGGAATGTTTTGGGTAATCTCCGGAATGCCTCAATAGAATTATAAATCCATAAATCAAAGCAGTCATTATGTATTTGAATAATATGTGGATCAAAGTCTCAGATTGAGGGCCCCTTTGTTCCCATGCTCTTTTTATATCTTACTCAGTGAGCATCTATTCAATGAGAAACAATTACAGTGAATTTAGAGCAAAAACATACAGTGCTAATGGAGCTCTGAAGACCTCCTCTGGCAAAGCATTTAAGCATATGCTTAATTTTAAGCACATGATTGGTAAGAGTGGAATTGTGCACAAAAGAGTGGTATTTAGTTTGGCAATATGTTGAATTGGTATCCAAATTTAAATTATTGATCTCTCCAAACTGAGCCTTTTTCAGAGTAGTTCATCTTTACTCTCCCACCCAAACACTTTCCTAGCAGCATTTCTTACCACAGGTCTGTGCAAATACTGCATTAAATCCTGCTCATCCTACTCTAAAGCAAGTCTGTCCTCAGCACAAGCAATTAAAGAAAGAGGAGCAAGACAAGGGCCATATCTCATTAAACAGTGCAATTATCCTGGGATATACGAGTGCTGGTTTTTTGCCAAAGGGAAGCTGAGACAAAGCAACCAAGTGAGTTATGATGTGCGTCGACTCAGTCAGTTCCATGATAGACACAGGACTAGACCGTTGGATCACAAAATGCCGCCATCAGAAACACCAGCCAAAAACCTCCTGCCACCAGTCTAGGATAATCCCAGCCAGTCCAGGGCTCCTTTCTCAGCTGAAAGGACATTTCTTGTGATGAAAAGTAATGTTTGCAACACTGTGCTGGTAAGCCTCTGAAAAGCAGTACAAACAAATAAAGGTATGACTGTACCTCCAATAAAGGAAAAAGTAGCACTGATGGATCTGGAAGAGTTCTTCACACAACTGTACTAATGCTTGCTAGGCAGAAGTGAGGCCAGCAGGATAAGGGCTTTGGCACACTTTGTTTACACACTGGCAAGTAGGAAAACCCTCTGGCATTAAACCACATGTGGCAAACAAAACAAATCTGACATCTTTGCTCTGCTCTGCTCCAGAGAGGCTCCATTGGACGTACTCTGATGTTGGGATGAAGCAAGGCCTTGAGGTGGCTTGCATGGATGTTTGGGAAAGATGTGGATCATCCTCCAATATAGCTCCTGCCCCAGTGCCTGAGCTGCTGCCTGAAGAGACTTCCAGCTGTTCAGAGACCACTTCCCTGCTTCAGCCCAGCTCATGTGGGTGGTCAGGCTCAGTCCCTCTCTAGAAAACTTCCCCTGCTGTGACTTGCCCTTTCACATTGGCAAAAGTAGGAATTGTGAAATGTGTCAAGGCGATTGGGAGCACAAAGGTGGTCTGCTCACAAGGTGAAAATAAAACATTATTTTAAGAGATTGATGTTGAAAAAGACTGAATAAGATCAGAAGATTGCATAAAGAGCAGTGAGAGGAACTCACATCGTTGAGAAAATGAGCCAGATTTTTACCGCACAACCAGCTGTGTGCACTGGGGAGGGCTGTCTGGAGTAGAAACCTTTCCAAAGGGAGCAAAGGAGAAATGGATAATCTTTTTCTCCAGAGAGCAGGAGAGTTTCTGTCTTGCTTCAGCACACGCCAACTCATCTACTTAACTTTAAGCATATTCTTAACCCTTAAGGTCTTTCCGAGCTGCCAAATCCTAGATCTTCTTGCTCTATTAAAAAAAAAAAAAAATTGCTTACGTATCAGCTACAAAATCTCTTACCACACTTCTCACAGAAAGACCAGACCGAATATGATCCTCCAACTGAGCAGCAAAGATGAAATTCTTTCTAGACTTGTAGTTAATGAACATACTAGAGACTGCCATATTTTGTCTTAGAATCTCCCTGTGGGGATGCTGCTACACAACTTTCCTGGTGGACATGACTAAAATCCAATTAAAATAATGGCAAAGACTTATTCAGGTCAGCTACTGTAATTTGAGAAAAAGTTGCTTATGTCCAAGCTCTTTTTTCCTTGTATGTTTCCTCCTCTTTAAATGTTCTTCAGTTTGGCCCCAACTGAATCACAGATCAAAGCATTTCAGCTTTTGAGACCAAATTGCAATTTATAATGTCTGTGGTTTTAGCTAATCTGTCTCTGTGTCATCTCATTTTAAATCCACAGAAAGCAGCACAAAATAACTCATTTTGGTATGCCCTGCTGAATGAGGGATTTTAACGCAAGCATCCTGTTACCATTTCTCTCCACAGGTAAACGGGGTTTTCTGCCTTTATCTGAGGGCACTTCGTTCCTATTGTAAACATCAATTTTGTAAACAACTTGTGTTCCACTGAGATGAAACAACTACATCTCCAAACTTAAGCTCAGGTTCTGCTTTGTCTCCCTTCTTATAACTTTAACTGTATCAAAGGGTAGCTTAATGCTGTAAATAGCCTTTCATTTTTAATTAAGGCAGTCCTAGTTTCAAACCCACTTGAACGGTCTGGGTTTAAAAGTTCAATTCATGCCACAGTCTCATTTTTTCTTCACAGCAAAGACCATGGCAAACAGGCCAATTCTAGTGGAAACACTGCTCCCCAGCTCCCAAAATCACTGCTGTGTGATTCCTTGTTTTGTGCTGATGCTGCTCCCCTGACAACAAAGGGAATCCACCAAAGTAGCATGAGGATGAGTCAGCCCCAGGGTGCATCACACATCAGCATGTCACTGGCACAGCTGAGCATATCTCCACTTGCTCCATGGGCTCTCTACTGGGCTGTCTCCATCCCTGTGTCCCTGCATGTTTTGCTGTGTACCACTGTATGGGAAGAGAAAATCCAGCCTAATGTACCCATTTCCTAGTCTGATTTCACTCCTCCATCTGACCTTCCTCTTCTTTTTCTTGCAGCCTGGCAGACCCTTGCATGCTGTGCCCCAGTTAGCTGTCTCACTATTCCCGCATCCCCCACCTTGAGCCCATGGGAGAGGTGGGTGCATGCTGGATGGTGGCTGAAGCAGCCACGAGTGTCTCCCAAACCATCATACCCTGGGAAAGTCAGAGACAGAGACATGGGCTCCTGGTGTTGAGGCTACAAATTAGCTCTGTTGGAGCAGATCTCCTTGAGGAACGAGTAACCCATGAAACTCCCACTAATGCCAACCTGGCTTTTGTTTGGTATTGCCTAACTCTAATGAATAATGCAAGAGTCCAACCTGCACTTCTTTTTATTTAATCGCATCACTCCTCAAAACAAAACCAACCAAAACCCAAGCAAACAAATACCCCTCCAGAACAAGCTGATGTCTCATCTAAAGTGTGGCTCTACAGAGTAAGGTGCACTGGAGAAAAAAGGGCTTTATGATCATGGCAGAGATGCTATGCATAGAGGGAAGAACCACCTTTTGCAGACATAGCAAAAGTCCACACAGCTCAGTCCATGCTCAGTCTGGTCCGTAACAGGAGTTCAAGCAAAGAGATAAAAGCAAAGTGATAAAGCAAAGCTAAGATCTTCTTGGTCTGGAGGTTGTATCCAGAACATTACTTCCAGCAGCCCGTGGTAGATCTGTCCTTTACGAACTTGTCTGAACTACTGGCCTCCAATTTTCCTGCCACCAAGTCCCACAGTTTAATCATGTGTTGGATGAAAAAGTACACCTACTCATTTGTTTTAAAGTTCAGACTGGGTGCTGGCATATTACAGATCAAATAGAGTAAAAGCTAAAAGAACAAATGAAATTTTCAGAGCTGTTATTTGCACATACATCTTATTCTCAAAATATAACCCAATTTCTTTCCACATCAGTTGAGTAAGTTAATACTGAGGCTGTGTGACAAAAATGGCTCTTGTACATTTGAGTGTCCAGAGACCAAAGCCTGCGTAGGGCCTCAAAACCCCAGGTGTTGCAGTCCTGTCCTTGGGTGCAGATCTGCACCTTGGGTGCAGAGGACAAGGGTTTCCAAGGATGAAGGCAAAGCAGACCCCAGTGTGAGGAGAGGCAGATGCTGTGGAGCAGCTCATCTTTGGTTCCCATCATCTCCCTTATTTAAGTCTGAATCAACTGTCTCCTACATCAGTGTAAAGCAACCATCTTCTCCCAGGCAAGGGCAACAAACCCATCCTGAAAGGATATGGGCCACTCTTGCTCCTCCAGTAATTTCCCATCTTTCTCTGACAATGTGTCCTAAACTGATGCTGGTGGAAACTGTGAGTATAGAAGAGGAACATGATTGATAGCCTGAATGGGCTTCCCATGGAGAATGCACAAGCCTGCAGACAGGGCAGCGATGCCTCCAGCTCTGCTGCTGGCTCATCCCCCAGAGAGAAACATCTACTTGGCTCTGCCCAGCTGCTCCTGGTGGCACACAGCCTGCCTCCTGGGCTATGCAAAACCTCAGGCCAGGCAGGATGCCCACCCTCCTGGGAGTCAATGAGAGTTTGTGTCACTGCACACGGAGAAGTTGAAGGGAGACGTGAATTAGACCATGTCAGCAGTACAGTGCTTTAAAAGTTGGGGTGTATCTTGGGAAGGTATCCAGTTCATCCAGTTTGGCAGGGGTAAGGGGGAGCGTGGAGGAGGAAGGAGAGCATGCTGTCAGGAAAGGATAGCTTACCTCTGAGCCTCTTTCACTGAAAAAGAGCAAGTGGCACTCTGCCTGTCAGACAGAAACTGAAATAAACTCTGCAAGATGGAGGGATTCCTGGCATTACTGAGCTCTGCAGGAGCACGTACCCTGGTCATCTTTCCAGATCTGTTGCCATAGGTTTACAGCAAGAATACAGAATTGCCTGAAAAGCAGCATTCCAAGAAAACAGAGTTAAAACAGCTCAAATGTGACAGGCCTAGCCCTACCCTGCAGAAGGCTTTGGCAAAAATACCTCTTGATTTCTTCTTTGTGGTTTTAATGTTATAATGTCCTGTTTTGCCCTTGAGTATCATATTGGCATCCCCTGTAAGGGATGGGTAGCAGGGCCCAGTGCCCAGGAGAGGCACACACTGACACAGTGAGTCAGAGCGCCTTCCCAGTGTGCCCAGAACCCCACCACTGTGAGAAGCTAATGTTAGTTGGATTCAAGCACTGAGCTGGGTAGCAGGAGGTGGTAACACCCAAGAGGGACAGAATGGGGAGTGCATGACCAAGTAATGGCTAAGGCTGGGCAGGGGACACTTGTGCAACCCCAGAGACTGAGAAGTGAGGAGAAGACACTGGGAGAAGGATAGAAGAATGAAAAGGTGAAACATTTTCAAATGGTTATTGAGGTATGTTTGGAAGTAGAAAGTTGGATTTTCCATTTCAAATGTAATTTGAAATATTCTGTTTGACTTTGAAGATCTTCTTCTTCATCAAGGGTAGGTCCTGCCTGACAAACCTAGTGGCCTTCTATGATAGAATGACTATAGCAGTGGACAAGGGAACGGCTACAGGTGTCATCTACCTGGACTTCTGCAAAGCCTTTGACACAGTCACCCACAACATCCTCTCTCTAATTGGAGAGAGAAAGATTAGATTGGTGGACTGTTCAGTGGAGGAATTGGTTACATGGTCCCAACTGGGTAGTTGTCAACAACTCAGAGTCCCAATGGACATCAGTGGTGAGTGATGTTTCGCAGGGGAGTTTGGACCTCCTTTTCCAAGTTGATTTGCCAAGGTATATACTGAAGGAATTTTTTTTCTTTGGCTGAGTCCAGTCCATGGAATTTCATATTATTTAGTTCAGTCCTATGAAAGCTCCCCAGCATTTGGAGAGAAGCTGTACTTAGACTGGTATGCTTCAGCACATAAATATAATCATGATCAATATTAAAGAAATAACTCTGCAGGGTGCCTTGACTCAAGTTTTTCCATTGAGGTAGTCTGGATGAGTTGTTCAGATGTACATATATTTGAGATTTTAATCTTTTGTATTGGTTTGAGACAAAATAATTTTATAATATTTTAGTCATTTATGCAGGAAAAGAAATACTGATCTTTCCAAGTCTACCTTAACTTGGCTGCAATATCCTGAAGTGAAGGCTCTTTGTGCCTGTTAGTAATTGCAGTTGTTCTGCTAATTGCAGATGGAGCACTTATCAATACAATAGCTTCTTGATTTTTAATTCTGCTAAGCTTATTGACAAAACGGTATCTCTAAGGTCTTCAAGCTGCTTAGCTACTGTTAAAAATCAATTCCTTCGAAAAACGTCTATCTCCTTTATTTCAACCAACTTCCTGGAGTTGCAAGAATTAGGCAACCAGCCTGTTGCCTGTTAGGCAACCAGCCCAGCAGAACCCAGCAGGGAGTGCTGATACCTCTGGGAGTACATAACCCATTTCAGAGTGATGCCTGGCCCACCGGGGCACAGGAATCATATGCTTTGACAATACACATGCAAGAGCATTTGGGACCATGTGCTCTGTACCACTCATTACTGACCTGTGATTCATCCTCTCCTGCTCTGAAAGAACTTCTGACCTTTTCCTCTTCATTTTCTTCTTGCCATATCCTTACAGAGAATGTTTTAAAGGGCACCAAACAAACTGGGTGGTACAATACCTGTAGCCTAAATCATAGTTTCTAAATTTCCCTTCCTTGCAACCATGTGTGTCACCATACCCTGACGGGTGATTTCATTTTGGTAGCACCTTGAGCTTTTCCTTGGGGGCTGCAGGTAATCCTGATGCCTTAGGGAGCCTGGGCAGCTCATGCTGTTCCTGCCATCAACTCTGCTACATTTTTTCATTTTATAGATGCAGCCTCTGGAGCTAATGGCTTTACAAAAGGAGTATTTCTTTGCTGTGCTGCGATACAGTGAGCAGGAAGGATCGGTCTAATCTTAGTGTTTAAGTCCAAGGAGTTGCTTTCCCTTTTAGGACGGGACAGATTGGGATTGCCTATTTTTGCTATCACATGTCCTAGCAGAAGGCTTGAGTGTGGCAACCCCCTGTATCCCCCCCTTGTCCTCACCACCCTGCAGGGTGGCTGTGAGCTGTCTCTGTCCCTGCCTCAATTTCCCTGTCTATGAATGGGGATTATTGTCCTGAAGAACCTTGGGACTTACCGGTGAAAATGTAATGTAAGCCCTGCAGTGTGCTGCGGGGTCTGCCCGTTCCCATGCTTCTAACTTCATTAGAAAGCTCTGAAAACTGCATTTATCATCTGTATTTCAACAATACTCTGACCTTCTCCAAAGCAAGGAACCCTTATCTGTGGTGGACAGTGAGCCCATGGCACCAGGGATTATAAGAACCCCCTGGAGAAAAGGTGCCTTAAGTGGAGAAACGCTCCCCAGGTTAAAGTGACTAAAAAGGTCTCTCTCAGACTGCCCTGTTCTGTTACAGAAATGTACCCCGGCTCTGTTTCCCCTATTGGCCCATTGGCCTCCCCTGCCCCTTTCTACCCTATATGGCCCTAGTCCAGAATGTTCTCCTGTCCCTGTTTCCGCATTCACCCTTGTCCCTTAGTCCCTCCCTCACTGGTTCCCTATTAGTTCCCATACCCTAACCCCACCTATGTACCTCCCCATTCCCTCAGACCATTGGTCCCTGATGCTTTCCCCACCCCCGTATTTAACCTTCGACTCGGAATCGTTCTGTGTCCTTGTCACTGGTCCCATTCATGAGCAGCGGGGCTGAAATAAACGTCTACTGTGGAATCCCACACAAGGACCCTTCCTGCCTCTTAGCTGTCAACCTATTGAAGAAGCTATCCAGTGTGTGTGTGCCTCTGTGTGTGTGTGTGTGTGTGTGTGTGTGTGTGTGTGTGTGCGCAGGAGCTGCCAAGCAACTTTGTATTAGAGTCGGTTTCGGGGTCATAGCACCCCATCTAGAGCACCCCCAGAACTGACACTTATCCCAGGTGTTCTTTGAGCATGGTCTGCTTCCTAAAAATGTCTAGGAATCTCTTCAGTTTTGGCTGCAATACATCACTTGGAGCCATTTGCAGATCTTTCCTTCTGCTTGTGTTCCTCCCTGCAGCCACCAAGGAGTCTGTATACCTCAGAAAGCTATTGAAGGGGATACAAAGTGTTCGCTCTGGTGTCTCATGAACTCTGTCACCAGTCCCTGTGTGGATTGCTGCTCCAAACCAAGCACTGAGGGAAGGCCACAGTGCTAGGATGTGGAGGATGCCTTTGAGCAAGGATCACTGCCTGTGATGCCCGCAAGATGATGTTCCCTGCTTGTGCCTGGCACCCATGCTGAGACACCAGAGAGGTCACACATCCAGTCCATGCCTGGCATGCATCACAGGGCAGGAGGGAAGCCACAGAAGCAGCAAGGGAGCACAGTGGAGGAAGCAGCCAGGTCTATTGTTTGGATTTTCACCACAGGGTCAGTCACTGTCACGTTTGACAGGCTCAGCAGCAGATCAGAGACCAAGTTACCATAGCAGGATGAGGTGGTTGTGCCTCCTTCCCAGGCTGGAATACAAGCAAAGCTGCTGGCCCTGTGAGAACAAACACAAGATAGATCCCAGATGCAAGATATGAGACCAAGAAGCAAGAGATTTAAGGTCTGATACCTCCAAACTTACCAAGAGTAGCTGGAACCAGTTTCTGTGCCCAGACAGGATGCAAGATTTTGAATGCTGATCAGCCTTTCTGGTCCCTGGTGATCCTTGAGTCATTACCACTTGGGCAAAACTTGGGCGAATACATGGGCCAATTTGAGAAGCTCAGCTAGTCCTGGTAGAGCTGGGAGGCCCAGTCTGGTACAGCAATCCGTCCAGCTGAGCTTAATGAGAAATCTTGCAGCCTTTGTTTCAGTCTTGACACTGCCAGTGTTCCTCAGTGGATGGAAGTCCCAACCTAGAGGTCAGAGAAATCAGTGACAGAATTTCCATTTTTTCTGAAGAACTTCAGACCTAAAAGGATTGTTTCATAGTCCATTTTCTGTCCTTCCTCCCCCCACCCCCAACATATCTAGTCCCTCAGTAATGCTGATAATGTGGTTTTGGCAGCTGTTGACTGACCATATTCCCAGTTCTGGGAAGATGCACCCAATGCCAGGTATCTAGGGTACATCTAACCTTACTTTGCATCTCCTCAGCTTCCTTCTTGTTTTACTTCCTGCCTCTACTCCTCTTGCACCCAGTTCTTTTTATATCTCTTGTAAGCCGGTTGGCTCTAAACACACTGAAAATGTAGCAGGAGGCAGATGCTGCCCATACCTTTGCACAACAAGGCTGCAGGAGAGTGAAAGAGAGCAGGAACCAAAAGTGAAAAGCAATCTGGATGTGTGGGAAGAGTTTTGTGCTTTGGAGGTGTATTTTATTTTTTACTTGTTTTGTTTGGTAGCTTTGCAGATCCTTTACTTGAAGCTTGTCACAGGAGGTACAGTTTGCTCTTGGCAGCAGGGTAGGAGATTGTGGGGATGAATTCCCTCTTAAGTACCCAAGAAGTGCTCAGACTCAGTCTCTGTGCCCACGAATAAACATACAGACCATTTTATGCACAATGAAAGAAGCTGCACCGAGAACTACAATGCCTAACCTAGTTTTTATTCATCCTATTTTGATCAAGGCCTCTAAAAGGTTTCTGGCTCTTTTAAAACTAAGGAAAATGTGGATAGATGCCCAGACGCTATCCTGCTGACAGTGCACTTCTCTGACACGTGTACCATGCGCTGCTGAAACACTGATAGTGGTTTTTCACAGAGGTCTGCAATCTATTAGACAGCACTTACTGGTACGTTTCGATGTATCCGCCGATCCAAGGCTGAGCAGACCATAAAAAATTATGAAATATTTGGCTACATGGCAATGATCCTTTTAACCATCAATGTGCATGTATTACATCATGCATGGATATAAATAATACACACGTACACACACACAAAATCAATGGCAGTGATCCTGATAAATTGTTTGTGCAGCTTTGATCACTTTCGCTGTGCTCAGCCACACTATTTCATCTCCTAAGCGTGCTTCTCTCACTCCTAAACCTCCCATGGGGATGTCAGCAGGAGACAGTCATTGGAGTAAGATCAACCTGACACAAAACTGCTTCACTCCTTCCCCCACATTGGGAAATTCCTCTCCTACCCACCCCATACAATTACACATCGAAAAGCACACTAGACAGTATTGAATCCTGGACTAAAAATGAGGTTGGGGTCCAATTTTTGTTTGACCATGCAGGACAGAAAAAGGGAATTTTATATGAGAGGAAAAGGTAAATTCTCAGCCGTCTTCAAGGACCACTGACATCATCTTTGACTGTCAAATTGAGACACAGCAGACCTTAAAGTCATGATGTTTTTAGCTCCAGAAAATGTAATTTACATGATTATTAGAGATGTTGAAAATTCATTAATTGGATGTTTTCCTCAGTTTTAGTCCTGGGAAGTTGAACTTATGGAAAGAAAGATTTAAGTTAATAAAAAAGGGCCTGTAAGGAATACTTTATGTTAATATTACCTTCTCCAACTGTACTAAAGATTTTATTTTTGAAGGAAGATGCACAAAATGCATGTTAAGAGTTGAGTGACGTAAAGTGGTTTGGCCCCTTTTAGGTTTTCTTCCACAATTAGTTTATCATAGAATCGTTAATGTTGGAAAATACCACTAAGTTCATCAAGTCCAACCGTTAACCCAGCACCACCATGTTCACCACTAAACCATGTCCCCAGATGCCACATCCTTTTGAATACTTCCAGGCATGGCAATTCTACCACTTACCTGAGCAGCCTATTTTGATCTCTGACCATCCTTTCAGTGAAGAAGTTTTTCCTAATATCCAATCTAAGCCTCCCCTGGCAGAACTTGAGGCCATTTCCTCCTGTCCTGTCACTTCTTACCTGGGAGGAGAGACTGACCCACATCTCCTTTCAGGCAGTTGCAGAGAGCAATAAGGTCCCCCGAGCCTCCTTTTCTCCAGGCTAAACACCCCCAGCTCCCTCAGCTGCTTCTCATAGGAGTGGTCTTGGTTATTGTCTTAACCAAGAGTTTCCACAGATTTACTGAGACTTTGGATCCAAGCATTGCTCTGCCATGTACGATTCATGGCATCAAGCATTTGTGCAGTAAAATCTTTATGCTGTGCCTTATGCTGCAGGTGGAGTGGATTTCAAGTAGTGTCTGAGCACAGGTTTGAAAGCCTCCTGAGAGCCATGTTCACAGAATTACCCACTTTTAACCCCTATAATTTAGAAAGCAGTTCATCTAAACACCGAAAAGACTCCTGAACAAAGATCCATTAAGCTTTCCAGACCCTTCTGGCTTATTTTTCTTTAGAAATGTGCTTGCAAGGACTAAGATGATGTCAATGTGATAATGGCCTTTCCTATTTCTACCAGCACTCAGACGGGACTGCAGAAGTGATGTTAATATTGTGTCTGCTTCATTAGTTCACCTACTGGCAGTTGCCTTGCTGAGATCACTGTTTTTTCCCGTGCTGTATTTATAGCTTTGTGTGCAACTTTCAGCGTACAGATTATCAGAGTCCCAATTGTTGCATATTGTAGTTCATCAAGACCTTGTTTTGCTAATCATGAAAAACTAGTCTCAAGCAACAGGGAACGAGGGAGATTTTATTTGTCTCCTTCTCTTCCATAGATATGTGTGTGTTTCAAGTGCTTAGACACACACACAGTAGTGCAAATGTTGTCATTTCCAACAGGAGGCTGCTAGTGTGTAAGATCTTTAGAAATGTTTGAAGTCAAAACAGATTCAACTTATCATTAGCTCAAGAGGTAACAGCGGACAGGAGAATTGCTGTTTACAGATGGACATGCTGTTTACATGGAGCCCATGCCTCGGTTTAGGACTGTGGACCCAGTTCTCTTCATCCCTTCTCCACACTGACACCAGTGGGTGCTTGGCAGACAGCTCAATCTACTGGTTATTCTTGAGTATCTGCTCTTAAAGCATTAAAGCATTAAAGCTTTTTGTGCAGGAGACAAGTGATTTTGCAGTATTGTCAACCATTGCCTTTTAAGAGAATGTGTGATTTTTAAAGATGAAGATGAAGCTCGCAGTCAAAGTGAGGAGCTCTAAAATCTTGGATGCCAGCAAGTAAATGAAGAAAGACATACATTTCCTATTAAAAAGAATGGGATGATATAACACTTGGCCAAGGGCCATGGAACTGCTGTCAGCATTATTTCCGTGTGCTAGGGCCAGGACTGAATGCTCAGGGCATGTCTGTGCTCCGAAATGAGCTAGTGAAGGCTTCAGCAGTGTGTTGGCTCAGCACACCCAGCCCAGCCCCAGATGGGGGTCCGGATGATCTGGATGATGACTAGCTGTGCTAATGGACTGGATGGTTCCTGGGCCAGTATGGCATTGCCATGCCTGCACCCTACCCTCTGCCCATGGCACGCTGGACATGACTCGGAGGCATCTGGAGCACTGGGAAGTCTCTGCATGAAGGCCCATCATGAGATGAAGGAATCTGCTATAGGGTTCCTTTTCCATTTTGTTTTGCTGAAGGATTATTTCTTGTAATTTGTTGCTTTTAAGAGAGGGCTTTGGTTTAACCATAGAAATGGATATTTCCCCAAGTGCTTGCCTTTTGTTGAATAGTTTCCCTTCTTCATACCTCCTTTATAAGGTGCTTGGATCCGTTTTTGTGTGCTCAGCAAGTTGTTCCCACCAGCTGAAAAGGAAAAGGAAGAAAGTTTCAAATGTCAACTTCTATTTCACTGATTTGGCTGATTATTAGACTATACAAAATTGTTCTGTCAATGTGGGGCAGGTTCATGGACAAGAAGGCATGGATAGGAATTGAGGAAAATGCAGTTGTACAAAAGGTTTTGCGTGTAATGTCCAAGATTAGATTAAAACAATAGCATATTGTGAGAATGATGTACTGTAAGACAAGTAACACCAAAAAAGATGCTTAAAGCAGATGGGATTGATCACTTTCTGATTTTACTTTTTGTCCTTCATCAGTGGCCCAGAAGACTTAGATAACTACTTTATTGTCATATATGAAAATTAGGTGATTGACTTTTGCATATAAAAGTCATCTTATGACCAAGTTAATAAGTATTAAAGTTGTTAAGGTAATAATTGTTAAGTACCTTTTAANTATACTGAGTACTAAGACATCATTAGGTTACCTGAAACCAGCATTTTGTGCCATTTGAGACTCCTGAGGACACGTGAGACACCTGCATGAGGCCGGTGGATATGAATGCCTCAATGAGTGATGGCTGGAAGGCAGGTAGGACAGTCAGGGACACATCACATGGCGCAAGATATTTATGATGGACAGTGAAACTCAGCCTTGAGGGTGGGGTGCGGTTGCTGATTCAGACACCTGCTTTTAGATATTGACTACATGAGTTGGGCATCCGAACCGTCACTGTAATCAGGGAAGATCTAATCCCTGTAGTCAATGGAGCCTAGACAGAGATTCAGGTGGGCACATACAGATAGCTACTTACAGGAAACATGAATCAGTCTCTAGTCTCCATTGGCTGGGGTAAGACTTGGTTGCCTACTCATGACATGTAGTGCTATATGAGATGATTTGCAGTATCAAGATACCCATACAGGGTGGGTAGATTGGAGCTTGACCTGAGATCTTCTGGAGAATACGGTGGATAGGCAGGATACTCTGGGATGTACCAAATGCCTGCACCATGTGAATGAAATCTCTAGATCTCAGTGGGTATGGAGGAACTTTTACACACAACTCACATGTGCACCTTATGTGGTAGACACCCTCACAAAGCTGTCTCAGTCTGCAACTCCTCTCACTTCTCACTTTTAGGTGGAAAAATAAGAAATTTATTCCACTTTTAAAATGGATCTTTAGCCTAAAGACCTCACATTAGTTCACAGGATCCCCTGAATTTCTAAGTTTTTATGCTTTTAAGGGCTTTGAGAAGGAAGAGAGTTATTACTTTTTCAGCCAGGTCTTACCTGGGGAGTTAGCTACAATTCAGGATACAGTTACAAACCCAGTGCTCACACAACTGGAGAAGACTGATCTGCTGGTTTTCTCAACTAAGAGTCTGCAAAGTTTAGAAATTATATCAAGTGTCTGATCTCTTGCATAACACAGGGTGTATTACAAGTTCTGGTCACTCACTGAAGCCAAAACAATTAAATCTCTGACTTCCGTGAATCAGTCAGAACTAAGGCATGACTTCTGTGGAAAAACATGAGCCTGGAGTTTAAATTTTCCTTTGACAAAGAATTCTCCATAGCAATTAGTGACCTAATCTGTTGATTGACCCTTTCACTATTAAATCTTTCTACTCTGGGTGTGCCAAATGCCAGCTTATAGACATTGGATCATGTTGTAGGTTTGCCCATGAGAGTAGCCAACACTTTGGTGTTTCAATACCTGTGTGAGGCACTCGGCATTTTTATGTTTGTTCAATTACTTTGCCTTCATTTGCTTTTGGCTGCAAGTTTTTATTTATCCACGCGTGGCCTTAATAATTGTTTTCCTTAGCATTCCTTGCTTTTATATAAAAACCAAGTCTTTGTTGTTAGATATTTACTGTCAAGAATGTACTATCCTCATTAGTTGCTATTGTGCATGTATTTATGCTATCAGTATTATTAAATAACTCTTTATTCCATGTCACAGTAAAAAATGCTGAATAACAGATAGTCAAGGAAAGTCTCATGGGATCTTGTCTGAAGATGTTTCTCTGGTTACCCTTGGATTTGAAATTTGTCATTCCTAGTGTTTAACCCTTGTCTGACCAGGTGCTGTTCTGTTTTTCCCATTGTTTGAGCCTGTGAGTCAAAGTGCCATTGTATAAGGCCATTCTGATGCTTTCTGGGAATCTCTTAGATGAGCGTTACAGCCTTTATCAACTCAACCTGTGGTTCCATCAATAAAAGTTAGCAAGTTATATCATGTCACAATATTTTATGTACCACTATCCTGACAGAAGGAATCCCTTCTCTATCCAGTGCCTTTTCCTTTTCAATGAGGACAGTCTCCTTCCTTGTCTTGTGGAGGAAGGACAAATAGAAGACAGTGGTGGCCCAACACCTTATCGTGCACAAGTTGATTTGGGTAGCAATGGAGAGCTTCATCCTCACAGTGTTTTGCTGGAGCTGCTTGTTCTTCTTGCTTCCCAGGAAATGCTGCTGAAACATGGCTCAGCTTAGCAGCTCAGTGGGACCATACCCTGCCCATGGGAGCCAGACCAGCGGGCACTGCTACAGCTCACTCAGCCCCAGTGCTGCACTTTCCTCTTCTGTCAGGTAATCACAGCAAATCTGACCCACCCTCTGTACTCTGATGCTGCACTGAGTTAATTATTGCTTAAGCAGTCCTTTGGAAGTGCAGAGCATTGTAAAGGCGTGAAGTGTTATCACTATTAAATCACTGTTAGTCCACAGCTCTGCTTAAATTTACAGCTCTGTGCTAAAACGTGTGAAAAGGACCATCGCAAGGGGGGCTGGACTTCAGGTGTATGCTCAGTCTTTAGGACACGAGGCATAGTAGCACTTTGGTCATGTAGTTTGAATAATTTCAGGGTTATGGAAGATGTGGGACTGAAAGGTTACAAAATATTCACGTTATTATACTAACTCCCTGCACCATTTCAGATCACAGACAGCAAAATCACTTAAGTTGAGGGACTGATATCAAGCTGAATTTGACACAGAGCATTGGTTAAAATAACAGTAATGTACTGTATGAACAGTAAATTACTAGGACCTGGAAGGACGAAGGGAAAAATCAAAGGTGTATGTATATTGTTAGTGCAATTGATTATGACGTATAAATTTCATAGTTAGGTTTAAAATCCTGAAAATGTATTTTTGGTTCTGTGAGCCATCTGGGCAACTGGGTATTTAATGGACCATAGATAGTATCAGAATGCAGTGCTGTTACAGTCATCTGCTTGTGCTCACATGGTTTTGTCATAAGGCTTCCGCTATTTTGTGAATCCTCGCTGGATCAGCAGTGAACATCACTATCTTCAGCTTCTGTTTACTGCAGCTTCTGAATATTGTAAATTTTGCAGGCTTATAGGAATGGTGCCAGAGGCTCTCAGAGTCTGGACTTGGTTAAAATTTGTGGTACAGCGAAGAGAGAAAGGAGTGGGGAGTGGAAATGAAGATCTCCATCTGGGGTAAAATAAGATAGTGCTACTCCAATCTGTGGCAGCTCAAGACCACTTTAAGGAAAAAGCATATGGTGAGAGCTCATGGAGATTAGCTCAGAGACTCCCTGCTGAGTAGCCAGCCAGGTGATATTTTCATCCTTTTGTTTTGTTTAGCTGAGAAACCTGAATTAAGCACATGGTTGTATTCTGGTTTTGTTTCTAGCTCTCCAGAAGTACTGATAGAGCAGTGGCAAGAAAAAGAAGTCTGCTTGTAAACCAGTTACTTGCTTTTTCCAGGTAAAAGTTTAGACTACCCAATTTGAGGTGGGGTGAGGTAAGAAAGGGTGATTCTAAGGCTGGCGATTTATTTCCTGACTTTAAAAGGAAAGAATTAATTGGCAAAGTTTTCAGGAATTTCAACTATTGCAAACCCTGGGATATCGTTACCTAGATTTTGGGCTTTGGTCTCTATGTCCTTTAAGGAAAAAACGTTAAAATGTTAAAGTGGGCTGAGACCCTGTGTTCTGCCCTTCTTCTGGCTTCTTTCAAGTACATTCACAATAAACTTCATGTTTTGAAGGGCAACTCAAATTTCCAAGATTTTAAGACAGTTTAGGGAAATCTCTGAGTTCTGGTATCATAGAATATCAGTCTTCACCTTCCAAGTGTGTATACTGGGGGCTTAGGTGGTTACAGCTTGGGAAGTATTTTCTACTTAATGAATTTTGTGCACTTCTGGAACAGCTGTGCATCTCACCTCCTGTGCCACCATGAGGAACAGTCTCTTTAGACAGCTAGCCTCAACAGGTATGCAAAGCTGAGCTTGCTAGTCAGCATTCACAAACTCTTTCCTTATTAAGGTTGAGGCTGGATTTAGTCCATCATCCCAGGAGATGCAGACTCAGGAAGACTACCCAGCATTTTCAGCAATTGCAGTAAGTATTTTCTTGAGGTCAGCAATTGCTTGTCTGAAAATGAGTTTTAGGATTACAGCTGGAATGCTTCAAATGGGATTGAAAAAATGCATCGCTCTGTTTCCCTAGGTTTCCTAAGGGGTTATCCCAATGAAAATGACAACCGAATCTGGAGTGACTTGTTGAGCCTGGATCTCAAAGCACCTCTGAGCTTGTATAGCATTCAGCTGGGGGTCTGTGTTTGGGGCAATTTACTATCACGATTACTTCCCACTAGTTTGTTGTAGCTAAAACCTGATGCTGGTTTCAGCAGTCAGCAAAAGCCACCTTTTCTCAAGTTATTTTACTGGCATTGACTTATAGAACAGAGCGTCATTTTACTTTTCTTTTTTTCTTTTCTTTTTAATTTTTACTATTCAAATACCCTATTAGGTGTTTCTAAATGTAGAGCTTTTATACATCACCACGGATTTGCTAACAAGTGTGCGCATGTGGCCTAAATTAGACCACCTATGAAGGTGGCCTACAAAATCTAGATATTACCAGAGGAAACATTGGAAAAGGCAGTTTACTACCAAGAAGAGAAACTGTTTAAAGCCAGCCCACCAGCGAAGAGACCCTGGCAGTCCATAAAGAACTTTTCAACAGAAAGTGGAAAGTGAATATGAAGGACAGATATTGATCCCAGTTCCACCAAAGGTAATTAACTGTGTTGACATCGGGGTACTTGCTCTAGCCTTACAGTTATGGGGTGGAATGAGACATAGACAGAGAGTAAGGTGCAGTTCTGAGACCCTGTGAAGGCATTGAAGAGATGTGCTTAAATTTCACCTGCAGGAAGAGAAACCCATTAGAAAACCAAAATACTTCAAGAAATTTTTGGAGAACATTGAAAGCCTAGGTCTCTGCTAGAAGTAGCAGGCTGCAACAAATGTAAAACTTTGTGGCTACACATAATAATCCAAAAAATAAAGGAAATGAAAGTAAGGATGCATACAGTTAAAGTATTTCCTATTTCCTCTCTACAGAGCTGAGAAGTATTGATGCTTACCTCACACACCGGAGCAGAAGGACCACATGCTGTCCTATATAAACACTGCTGGTCCAAGTTTGATTTTATGGAGTTCAGGTTTGGCTCAAGGAATTAAGACTGCTTGCAGCCCTATGCACTCCCACTTGACTTCATCACCATTGTGCAAAGCTAAATGGGAATAACAACCCTTACAAACAGGGTTTATCTCTGCACTACTGAAAAAAAAAAAAGGAGTGTATTATATTGTGGCAACCTGAGAACAGGAACTGAGGATCTGAGCATAGAGTGCCGATGTTTTTGCAGACTGCAGTTAGAGATCCTGTTACATGTCTGGTATTCCTTCAGTTACATCATCACAGAGGATCTGGTTCTTGGTGCTTAGCTGCTACTATTTGCTTTTAAGACTATTTAAGTGATGAAATATTTGGAATAAGATTTGAGGTTGGTGCATTCTTCCACCCTGCAGGATGAACAGAATGGTCCAGCAGCCTTGGGGGGAAGCACAATAAATGTGAGGTCTTTGCTGGATCCTCTTTGATCTGAGGGTGTCTGGATGGGTACCTCATCCTACTGACTCAGGTGATTGTGGTACTCTTGCATCCTCCATTAGGTCCTCCTGTGCTAAAGCCTCAGGACAGCAGTGAGGTGACAGCAGTCAAGAGGCAGCAGTCACTGACATGGCGATTTAAAGGTGAGAAGGGGCTGTAGGTCATTAGCATCACCCATTTTGGGTAGTCCCACTTACCATTTGTATGAATACTTGGTGTCTCACACTTTGAGATTTTGGCACAGATGAGGGAACAACAGTGAAAGACCAACTTAAGCTGCTTCATAAGAAGGGGTAAGAAATCCTGTTAGGAAGAATTGACTGTGAGAAGAGTTTATTTCTAAACCTTCTGAGAGAGCAGTTTGTTTATACCAGTTGTCTGATTGGTCAAAGGGATATCCCAAGCCTAGAAGTTTAATGAGTTAATGTGGTGGAGATATGTTGGCACCTGAAGAGTGTTACCATCTTGTCCATCCACTCTGGACTGTCCAGTCCAAGCCCTGTGGTACAGCTACAAACCAAGGTGAAGGACTGAGCTTGTACTCCTGGGTCAAGGACAGGAGCCATTCAGACCTGAAAACATATGGATTACACTGACTGGCTCATTGCCTCATTCTGGTGCACTGTCCTGAACAAGAGGAACTTCACCTTGTGCTCCTCCAAAGTCCCAGAACCCTTTAAAGAAAGCACCATGCAGGTGGCTCTTACTCTTACTCCTTTCCTCACACAGTGGTCTTTATCTCTGCTTCAGACAGCATGGCACATGTCTGTTTGACATAAATAGTGGATAATACAGAGGCAGCTGGGTCAAGGACAGTGCTGGAAGGACATTCCAGCTCAGAATCAGCTTAGATACCTAGTTTTTCTCTGCTGAACCATCCCCAAAATCCTGTTGTACCACTCAGGTCACACCAACAGCCCCATCTACATTCATTATCTGATTTCTGTCCAGCAATTGCTTGAGAGGTTTCAATGTAAGACTATGCTAGAAGTGATCCAGAAGAGCAGCACAGGGCTACTGGAGGAGAAGTCATAGATGCCTGTGCTCCCCATTGCAGGCAGAAGAAAGATCCCCCTTCTGCCCTTGCTACTGAGGTTCCCTTTCCACCACAGCATGAGTAATGCATCCCCTTGCCAGGCAAGCAACACCTTTAGCTACTTGATATAAAATACATTTATTATTTTTTTTCAAGGATTAAACCAAAAATAAAAAGCTAATTGCTAATTGCTTCCCAGGCTTTTCTATTTTCATTTGCAAGACTGGGAGAACTGACGCTGTAGGTCTCAGATGTGCAGCTGTTCTTCTGAGGGCCATCTGACCCTGCTCCACACCTTCTCCTCCCTTTCTGCAGACTGCAGCAGCACCTGTCGCTGCATGGAGCAATCCCTGATGTCGGGTTCTGAGGTGAAGGTCAGCTAATTGGGCTTAAACCTTCTCTAGCATTTTTTCGAATAGTCTGGTCTGTCGTGTGTCCCAAGCAACTGAGCAATCACCTCGTGACCTCTGTTTTGAGGCCAGTTACTTACATCTAGATAAAGCACACCTTGAGTATTTTGAATCCCTTTTCATTCTTCTGAGCAGAGGTTTCTGGTTTTTCATGTCTTTTCATGTCCTGCTGAGCACAGTAGCCAGCTGAGATCCCCCCATTTTTCTTGGCAAGGGTCCTTACCCATTCCAGTCTGAGCTACCTCTCAATTTTCCTCTTGATAAATTGTGCAGCACAAGACTCACGTAATTCTCCTTGCAGGAATTTCTCCTTACCCTCACATTGTTTATGTTAGTAGTTTTTGCCACCTCTACAATTTTTTTAAAAAGTCCTTTAAAAATGCTGACATTTAACTCGAATAGAGTTTTATGGTACTTATCTCATCAAATCCGTATGAAGAGGTAAAATCACCCTCCTTGTTGTAATCACCATTCTCTTGTTTAAATATCCAAAGGTCATTTAACCCCTCTTGCTACATGCTTTGGAGAGATGCTGCTCTGTCCTAAATGCTTTGAATCATCTGAGCTTTGCTCCGTATACCGGCAGATACAAATCAGGCCTTATTAAAGCATATTTTGTTTGAATGGATCCTAATTGCTTTGTATAATGATCTCATTATTTACTTTCCTGGTCATATTGGACCTCCCACATGCCGTATCAGCAGTGCCTTTATGGTTCATTCCTGACAGCTGATGGCCCTACTGGGCCACTAGCTGAACATCCATCCTGCTTTCCTGGTGGTGTCTGTTAGCTGTTGGCAGACCTGGATAAAGCTGTTGAGGTTACCAGCAGAGCGGTCTCACTAATGAATCTCTCCAAATTAATTCAGAGGCTCAGACCCTTTGGGAAGGGCTGCAAAACTTTCTAGCTCCTCAAGGCCTTTGCATCCCAACACTGAACCTTCTCGCTTCAAAAACCCAAACCCTTCCCTGTGTTGAATTTTCACCCTGGAAACATTAATTGTATTGGTTGTTTATTGATTTCAAGTGAAATACAGTCAGAAAAGGCACAGATATCTGCAGCTTAAGGCTCTAAATATGAAGAGGCAAAATCTGACCCAAGTTTTGAGAAGAAATGCACTTGTCCCTGCTGTTTGTCACCACTGTTGTGTTTGTCAGAGTGGATCATGCCCAGCTCTGGACCACAGAAACATGGCATGCAGAGAGCTCCTCACAACCTTTCCTTGCTGGTAGGAAGGGAGGGAGCCCAGCAAGCAGCCAGATGTGCTCTGTGCCTAAAGGAGCCTCCCAGGCTAAGCAGGAGACAAAGTGAACACACCAGGGATACAGTAAAACCCCAAGGATGATGTGGAGCTCTGTAAAAGCAATGTAGGTGCATCAGCTGATCCAACACGGCTGATGTTCTGCACCTCAGATCTGGAATAAAAGAAGACTCTTCCTGGGACATGGAGGTTTGTGCTAAGCAGCAATTATTTTAGTAGTAAAAGACCAGTTTCTGGGAGCTTCTCCCAGCAGAATGGAACTCTCCTTCCTCTCTCTGCTGATCATTGCTCCTGTGTGTAAGGGAGTGGGCAGATGAGTGTGGGTGGATGGTGTGCAGACTGAGCACATCATTGCAAATTATCTGCAGGCTTCAGGTAAAATGTAGACCAGAAAGTATCACATAGCAGGAGCCACTTTTCATATTAAGATAAGCAAGGCTTGATGTGGGATTTTATGAGGTTTCTGTACTGTTACTGTAGCACCTGGTTCCCACTAAGAAAACACTGAAAACCAAAAGTAAAACCTCACTGGTGGGGTCTTGAAATGTCTATATCAGGCTGGGGCCATTTTGGTCCTTCCAGACTGTGTGCCTGCCCAAAGACCAGAGAAGACAATGACAATTGCCGCTGACTGTCAGCAAACACTGTCTTAAGTCATATTAGACCTGTGACCAGAACTTATCCATGGGAAAAGTATGGCTTACTTTCTTCTTCCTCCAAATGCTAGTGAGCTTCATTCTCTCTTCTGGTGAATGGGAAACTTAAGTCAACAATATATCAGGTATTAATGTGTGCCCCTCCTTATATTCCAGGTAGAACACCTTATTTTGGAAATCCCAGTGACCTACACCATATGTTATGGACAAGCAATTTCTGATTTCCATTCAATACTTATTTGTATGCCAGTTCTTGGTGGTCTGTGAGTTAGTAGCAAAGAACTGTATAAGCTTTATGGCATTTTCTATAGGTGGAAGGAATGACTTGCTGATTAAATGTTTTGAAGGATGACATTGTTCCCAGATCTCAGATTCTTTGGACTCAGGGATCCAAGCAACTGCACCCAGAAGCCCTGCTCATGACAACAGAAACACAATCTGAGAAACTGGGAGACCATCCAGGATTTCAAAGCAATGTCCAAGCACAGAAGAGGAAGAAAACACAAGACAGGCAAAACAAGGCATGAAGTTGCTTCTTGGTAAAATGTGGCCCTGTCTGGAGTGTGGGGGTTGGGTTGGGACCCAAAGGTCTCTGGATCTGCTGCAGATTGCCTGTCTGACCTTGGGCAAGTCCCTGCCCCTCCACTTCCCTTCCTTGTTCAAAGAGTCAGAGCTATCTTTTACAAATATTTGCCTAGGTAGTGCCTACCACTAAGAGTCAAATGTCAAACTTGCCCCTTATTCTTCTTCAGGCTTAAAATATGTAGGTTCTATTTCCTTTTCCCAGGGGTGGTGCACACAGCTCGTGGTCCTACATGCAGCACCAGGAGACACTAAAAGGCATCACACATCAATGACCATGCAGGCTACATTTCACAAGTTTTTGTGGTCTTCTCTCTGAGATATCAGAGTGCCCCCTCTGCAAGCAGGAGGTCCAACAAGCCTTCTCCAGTGGCTGGGGTCTGGGTGGGAGCTGCCTCTCACTGAATCACACATTCCTCTGGGGCATGCTGGGCTGTGCTTGCTCTTCCAGCCAGGCTGAAAAGCTATAGCCAGCATTCACTCCTCAGCACTTGTCACCTTGCTCCAAAGAGACCCTTTCCCCTGAGGAGCCCCAGCACTGTGGAGTATTCACCAGTGGCATTTTGCCTGAGCAGGGGCAGCCAGGATCAGGCCACATGACACCAACATGAGGGAACAGCTTTCCTGTGATCTAGGAAATTGATCTGGGCATGCTACTGGCCGAAATGCTTCTTTGATAGGGATGGAGTATCATGTGTCCTCTTAGGAAGGATAGAAATGTTGTCCAGTTGTCAATCAGATGAGATGGATCGTTTATCTGTTCTCCTGGGACTTACCATGTGAAAGACAGAAACCAAATGGTGTGCAGGAACTCTGTGAAAGAGAGGGATGAGACTCACTTGTGTGTAACATCCATGCATAAAACTCATCTTTTGTGGGAGCTATCTTCAGAAATCTTGTGCATAGACAAGACCGCAGAATCAAGTCCCACTAAAGAGGCTCTTCTTCCTGATGGCATCATTTGAATGGTCTGATTTTCAGGTGTACTGAGTGCTCAGTGACCTCCTGGCAGATACTCAACAATTCTGAGAAACAAGACCCCTTAGCCAAGCAAGTTTCCATTTTTGGAACACATAAAAAAATCACAGTCCACCTTGTTCAGAAATCAGCATAGCACTCCAGCTATGTAAGCTCCACCTTACTAATTCAAAACTGCATTGCATCAGCCATCTCAACCCCTCACCCTGACATCTGATTGGAGGAGCTGCAGATCATTCGGGACATAACCCAGGGATTGTCACAGCTTCAAGCTACCTCCTGTGTCTAAGTCATCCTTCCTACATGTTCAGAGATAATTTACTTATCCTAAGATGTGTCTCTAAGCTGTACGGCAGCACAGTGGTGAGGCACAGTCTCTCTCATCCTCACAGTGTTAAGCAATGCAGAAGGTACCCAGATGCACTTGGCACTCAAAGCCTCATCCTTCTCTTGTTGTATGCCAGATTTACCCCATTATAAATCCACATGGGGTTAATCTTGATTTATAACAGAGCAAATGGTATCAAAGTCAAGCTTCTGATCTCTCTTGCTTGTGGTTATAAAATTTGAGTTTGCAACTCCTTGTGAACTTGTTATCTGAAAATTTACTCATCCCTCTTCTTATTTTTTTTTGTGCATTTTTTTTCCCCACCACACATTAATTCAGCAGTTTGTCATTTTCTTTTAAATGCTGTAAATGACCTTGCTTATTTTGATGGGCTCTGGAACAATAGCACTCGCTGTATTGCACTCATTCTCCATCCTGGGGCTGTGAGTCATTATGGTTATGAAACACAGAACATTGAGTCACTGGCAGTCAAAAATCTCTGCTGTGAGAGATGGAGCCTTTCAAGAACCCCTCTCCTGGTAATTATTACTCTTCTGTGTTTATACTGCCATAGGACCCTGATCCCAATTCAGAGCTGAGGGTCTAGTCATTAAGTGCAGGGCAAACACACTCATCTTACCACAGTCCTTACCCTGATGAGTAAGTGTGGGATTGATCTGGGGCTATCTACATCTGGAGAAACTTCCACCTAAGAGTCTTAACAGATATTGATTAATTAAGGCTTGCAACAGTTGTATCTGTTAGCCAAGAGTCAGCATGTAGGGCTGGTCACTACAAAACTAGGGCTTGGCTGGTACTGGTCAAAGTCTCCATCCATATCTTGCCACATATTCCCTATGGGACTGTGCAGAAGTTATCCATAGGTGTTGGGCTTCTGAATACCTATGAAGGATGGCTTTTGGCTTAGATGTGCCTCAAAACTATCTCTGTAGGGGTGTATTAACACTGTGCCTTTCACAGCCTGGATGAGAAGAGAAAATACCACAACCTGACATGCTCAATGGTAGGGAAAGCCTGAAAGTGAAAGTGTTTCTGGCACATGGAAATTTAACCCATGTGACAGGGTACCAGGCTTTGTCTCCTGCCAGCTCTGCCCTGGTTCCACTTGCTCAAATGAACTTGTGGGGAAAACGCATCCTGCAAGGTGATATAATAAGCAGGTCTGGGGCTGGGACTGCTCTCCCTGTGTTCACTGTATCATTGCCATTCGCCTTTCCTAATGCAAAGCACCTTTTACTCAGTCTGGGCTGCTGTGCCCTGAGGGCCATGCCCAAACCTTATTAAGGTCTTACTTCTCCTCCAACCCAGATCCCAGGAGCAAGGTGGTTTCTGGTTGGAGCATGGCACCCCAAGGGTAGGAGTATCCCTCCTCCAAGCCCTTCTGCATGTTCCAGCAGTGACACCAGCTGCGGTTTCTTACAAACACATATCATACTGCTTCCAGCACTTCCCACCCCATCCATTCCACGGCCAAACTGAGGTTTACATTACTGCTTGCCTGATCCAGTTATGTACTTAATCCTTCCTGCACAGCTCCTTGTCCCAACAGGCCAAGCACAAGCTTCAGTGACGCCTGCTTGGAGGTTTATACAGGTGTCACTGGCAGTGCAGACTCTGGGTCTGAAGCACTAAGCCGTATGGATTTCCCCAGATGGATTTTGTGTTAAGTCAGTTTTGCATTTGTGCCCTGGGAGCTGATGATGCAGAGGGGAAAAAAAAGTTTTCAGTACCTGCTTCAGCATGGCACTGGTCTTCAGCAGTCAAGGAGCCAGAGGCTACTTTCTCATCTCTGCCATGGTTCAACTGACACTGGTGTCAAATGGCAGAAATTCCCCCTGTGTGGTGGACATGCAGTTTTCTGTATGGGGTATCACAGATGAGAGTTCATCAGCTTCTTTAAGGCACCTCATTCGAGCCCCATCAGTTTTTAATGACTTGTGTTAATATTTAATTTTTTTTTTTTTGGCAAAGTGAAATGCATTTTAACAAGTTGTGTTTGCCCTCTTTGGGGTCGGATAAGTGATCCCTGATGTTTCCAGCAGTGACCCAATAAGTGAGCACAAGAGACACAGGTTAATTATATCTGTTTCTTTTTTAGTATTCTGACTGTGCTACAGCCACTAACCTTCACATCTAGCTGGTCAATGTCTCACCCCATTACACTGAGCCCAAGCTTTTTCTAATGTTCACTTATGGAAGCCTTGCTCAGTCAAAGTCCACGGTAATTTAAAGATTATTATGCAAGTATACATTGCTCTGTCACTGAAGGATGGCTTGGAATGTTGTAGCCAGTACAGTTTGACTGAATTATCTGCAATAAATGATCCAAAGGGCTGGAATGAGAAGTGCTGCCCTGCCTGAATAGGCAGGGAGAGCTTCCTCCAGGTAGATGGGTTTCTTTGCTTGGCTCTTCTGTGTCTGTCTTGGGTCTTACTTCCTTTTTTCAGATGAGTGAATCAGGAGCAAGGTATCCAGGTTGAGAAGTTCAGAGCTCCTTGTTCCCACCCCAGTCTCGAGAAATAGGTCCTCTCAAATTGTCTTGAGTTGTGCACCTGGAAGCAAACTCAAGTGAGAATCGCTGGTCACTTTTGAAAGTACCAATTGCATTTAGTGGAGGTGAAAGGTAATTAACTCTCTGTGTATCTATCTCTGCTTAGAGTTCAGAATACAAAAATGCTATTTCTTGCCCTCTAGGTTAGGATGAAGGATGAAGTGCTTTAAAATAAACCTTCTCATAGTGTCTCACAGTGGTAAAGGACTGCTCATTTTGGAAGTTTGTAGTGAAGATGGCAGAAATTGCAGGTGGCAGGCATGTTATGGCAAAGGTTTCAGATTCTAACTGGGCAGCAAATTAAATTAAAAAACACAGCGACTGGAGGTACTAGGCCTGTAATTAAGTGGATGGGTGGATGCATGGCTTATCTGCTAACATATGAACATTAAAGAATCCCCTAAAACCACATTAAAAAGCTTATATGGTTAAACTTAATTGCTCTTCTTCTTGTCTTGCAGTTGGTGAAATTAAAGGAAATTTTGGCTTTACGAAGAATAAAGAGGGTAATTCAGGAAGAGAACCGTCTGGCAGTGCTCTGAAGTTTTATTGCAAAACATATAAGAAATATTCATCTCTAGTTGGATAAATAGATTATTTTAATACAAGGAAGCAAAACATATGAATGTTTTGCAATAAGTAGGGTCTTGTTTTGCATAATATAATTCCCGTGAGTAATTGCAGTGAGACCACTGGCTTTGTCAGGGCTTCTGACATGAATATTATTTTGCACCAACTTGCGTCATTCCAAATAATTTTACTCGAGCTGGCCTATTTGTAATTATTCACCTGAACTGCTGAACCTCAGCATTTGATTGCCTGTCTGATATTCACCACTTGTTCTCTCCTGTCCCATGCAGGGATAGGCCAAGACTTTGCTTCTGTGCGGGACGAGATATGCAGGCAACAGACAGGGCTGGTGATGTGCCTGGAAGTTTTGGGCTAAGCCAAAAGCAGAAGACAGCTGTTGACAAGCTCAGCGAGGAACTGCTGGTTTATGAGTCTGGGGATTTGAAATTAAGCTCTAAGCTTCAGGAAGTGTCATGTGCTTACTTACAATGCAGTGCTCTGTAAAAATCACAAGAACCACAAAGCAAAGGAGAAAAAATCAAAGCAAGGCACAAGGTGGTTGTTGCTCACTTTACCCATTCTAACTAAAAAAAAAACTTTTTTATTTAACTTTTTCTATTTGTTCCAGTTTTTTTGCTCAATTTCTTATCCCACAGAAAAGATGTTTAAACTCTTTTTTGTCTGCATAGCCTTTAAAATCTCATAGACACTGGCTGCCTTCTTATTTTACTACCTTTTCTACCTTTTCTACCATACTAGCCCCCCATTTGGCTGGAAGAGTATAACTGCAAGCAATAAAAATACACACACACACACACACACACACACACACACACACACACACACACACACACACAAAAAGACAAAAAAAAAAGGTGCAGCTTTAGCTTCAGTGCTTTGTTCATGCTAGCCTTTAGGAACCAGAAACCTGCAATACACAGAAGGCTGCCAAACTTTTCCTCCAGACTGCAACACAGGAAAACAGCTTCCCATGCTACAAGGAGCATTGTAAATGCATGCTTCCCTCTTCTACTTTTTATTGCACACCACTTAAGAGTCCTAAGCCTGCATCAAATTCTCCGTGACCCAGCTCTAAGCGTTCCACTTAGTTAGTCTAAACCTCTTTACATTCCTCAACTCTGATCTGCTAATCCCCCATAAATCACCACCGTTTCTCAACAAACTCAAGCCAGTGTTAAGATTTATGTGGAAAAGATTTGTCATTTCCCACCTGCCTTACCCTGAATTAAGACGGGTGTGTGCCGGGGGGCGACAGAAGAGGGAGGAGCTGCCACATGAGGGATACAGTTTTGCGTGAGAGAGCAAATTCACCTTGTTTTGTAGATGATCAAGGATTTCAAGCTGCAAATGGGAATGTTTCTGAGGCTGTTTCTATCAGGATAATCCCAGCAGGGAAGGGTCTGCAGAAGAACTGCATTTCAACATCTTCGAGGTGCTGCATACACTGGGTGCCTCCGCCAGACCACTGGCGGGGGCTGTTGAGGTGCAGCTGGGGATGGCCCAGAGCCCCATGGGCGCACACAGCCTGTGTGGCATGCAGAGAACATGAGGAGCTCAGTCCTTTGGTGCTTGGCCCCCAGGTGTGTAATGGGTAGGAAGCATGTCTATGCTCTTTGTGGGGAAAAAACAAGTGGCAACAAACCCTCTGTGTCCCTCCATTGCGCCTGTCTTGTTTTCCTCAGTTTAGGCAGTCACACTTCAAGTTACTCCCTGTACTGCAAACACAGAGGTTTTGTTCCAGGCTGTTACAAGTTGCCTCTCCTCTGGTGGTGCCTTGTTTTCTTTTCACATCCTGTGAGCAAGGGTTCAGGAGCGCAGTCCCTAACTGTACCCCTTGTGTGGGACTGGGACCTCAGCCCCTTCCCACCAGGTGGTTTAGGCTTTTCACATGAATCTGTTGCAGGGCAGAGGGTTTACAGCTGTATTGCCTCTCTTCACATCTAGGTTTTTTCACTTGTTTGCTGTAGAATACAATCTCTGCTCTTGTTCTTCATACCCAAACCATCACACCTTCCTGGAGGCTGACAGTCACCCTCCCTGTGGCCACCAAGTCCTGACCCCAGCAGCATCTGCTCTGGCAGAACCAGTCCCTGTGCCCTTCCTGGGGGCCACAAACCGTCCCTTGGCTCCTTACTTCTTGGACTCAGCTGAGCTTCCACACGAGTTCTCCAAGACCTGGTCCAGCCCAGCTCTGTGGAGCTCTGCTGGTCCTTACGCTCACCTTTCTCACCGTGCAATCCCCATGAAGGTTTGCTCCAAGAACAGAGCCATCATCAGAGAGTTATGTGGATATAAAGATTAGCCAGGGTGTCCTAAGCAGAGGCATCTCTGCCATACTGTGCTCACATGGATGCCAGCAGTCAAACTGCTGTAAACAAATGCTCCCAGCAGTCACATGGATGGGTTTGGTGCATGATAAACTGCATATTTTGGATGAACATTAAGCATTCCTGAAAAGTGAATGGGACCATTCAGGGCCTATCTCCACAGGCATAAAGAGCGTGTGTAGGGAAAAGACTTTGATGCTGGTTGAAGTTGCATCCATGGGATGGGAGTTGAGCTGGTTGGGTTGGAGCTGACACGATGATGTAGTGGGGACATGACTTTAAGCAATATATCAGCAGCCACCAGCTGTTCCCAAGACAGAATAAGTGTCTTATCCCATGAAGGGTATGAGTAATAATAGTAAAAAGCCACCTTATGCATGAGTCACCTGGGATGAATATGTTCCTTTTGGCAGTGTGTTTTGCTGTGTCTTTTGACTGAGCTGGGCTGACCTTTACACCTGAATCAAATAAAACTATGATCAGGATTTTTGTTGATGTGACTGAATGGAGTTTGAATGAAAACCCAGACATGTTCCTCTGCAAATTTTGTGACTTTATAATCTTGACCTTGGCCCACAATGGTAGTCAAAAGACACATGCAGTGAAAGGCAAGAAAAAGGCACCTGTAAGGCAGGTTTTCCCTGTCTCTTTTGTTAGTTTTCATATCATGTTTCCTTTATTTCTGTGTGTGTCAGCTCTTCTCCACTCTTCCTCAATTCTTTTCCTTTTTCATTTCTCTGTCCCTTGTCTTTGGTGTTTTCCTCCCTACCTCATATTTCCTATTTGCCCTCCTCCTTTCTACTTTGAAGAGCATTGCTCCAGCATCAGTGCATTTGTACCTGCTGGACTTGCACAGGCCGAGGTGGCTGGTGAAACACCCAGACACTGCCTTGGTGCCTGGTACTGCTCTGCCTCCCCACGTACAGCTCTAGTGAGACTCTAGGAGACTGCCAAGGGAGACCAGTGCCCCTAACTCCACAGGGCCCTGTTGCAGCATCCCGTATCCCATGGTAACACACGCTTCAATGTTTTCTGCTTCAGCTCAAGTACTTGAGAGAGGAGCCTCAGTTTTTAACTCCAGCCTGTCTGCTGCTGCTCACCACTTTCCCAATCTGTAAAAGGCCATGCAACTTCCTCTGCACTTGTTCTCTTGGAGGAAGAGCTCAGTTCAGAAAGAGAAGGTCCTGGCTTCTTCCCAGGACTTAAGTGTCAGGTAGCTTTTGTTCATTTGCTGAACCACCCCACCGTGACTGGTAGTGAAGTTGCTTGGTGCAGTTAAATAGTGGCAATAGTTGCCCAAAACAGGCTGTTTTGGGGTGAGGGCTTAGCCAGGGTGCCTGGCAAGGCTGTGGGCCTCCAGCATTAAAGCAGATTATTTTAGCAATGAAGCTATTATGGCTCTTTTTCTACTCCTCACACAGCAGGCCAGCTCTAATTCTGCCTGAGTTCTTACCTGAAAGCAGAATTTCACATCCAGCTCTAGAATTTTAGTTGCTTCTAGTTAAACACTCAGAACCATTCTGGTTTTGAGCTGTAAGCTGAGGACAGGACATTTAAGAAATGCATGAGCATTCAGCATTTGTTCTGCTTGAGGAGCTGTTTCTCCTGGCTCTTTGTCTAGATCAGATTAGAAAAATGCAGATTAGCTACCCTTTCCATACCATTCTTGCCCTGTTCCCCTGGCTTTGTCAGGTCAGCTTTTTAGCTGAAGCCCTGTTCTAGTTCTGCCAAATCACTTCATTCTCATTCTAATTCCCATGAATCTCAGTTTTTCGCTTCTAGTTTTTGTTAACAGGGACAATATTGTTGGGATCCAAGTGAAAATGCTTGGTCGGATAAAGCTAGATGCAGAGGGGTGAGAAGCAGCAGAAACACCAGTGAGGAGGGCAAACAATGCAGTGAAGAGGAGCTAGAGAAACACTCGTGAGAAAGCACTTTTGGGCTGATGGCTGGCCAGACAAAGGCTGGAAACTCTGAGCACAGAAGCTTGTTCAGTTTCTTCTGTGTGTTGGGAAATACGGGCCTTTTTTGTTCCTGGTAAATAAGCAGCGTGTGTCACATATTGTGTAACTCCATCATCCATTTGTTCTAAAGGAGAAAAAAAAGACAATAGCCAGAAAATTGCAAGCTGCTTTGTCTGTAGCATAAGATAACTGCATGGTACACCAGGCTAACGAGCCTTTTAAAATATAACAGGTTTAAACCTGTTTTGCAGTAGGCAAGGACTTCAGTGTATGAAAGAAACCTCTGGATTTTGGTCCAAGTTTACCTGGTCCACATCCAGTGTGATACCCTACACAATACTGTACCTGGCAGCCCAGACACGGTGTCCTAGGAGTGGCAGTGTGACTTACAGAGGGCAGCATTACTGCCTGCTCCTCTGCCACTCCCTTTCCTTCTACTTGGCTGTTCAATGGCAGTGGTGGGGACAGCATGTCGCCCATGGGTTACACAGTACCTGTGGTAACATCAAGTGGCTCCAGAAACTTGACTTACGGGAGCAATCACAGTATGAACCAGGTCCCTAGGGATTTCCAAAGGAGGACCAAGGCACCTTACCCATCCCGAGGCCAAATGATACCAGAGTGGAGCCAGCTGAGCTCCTTGTCCCCACCTCTTTAATAGTAAAGATGTCGAAGTTCTATTATATATATGTTACTGCAGCTCCTTTAGATCTAATTTAAGCTACATGACCTTGCATTTAGAGCGCCTGCCCTTGTCTATAATCTAATCAACTCAGTCAAGAGGAATAGTTGGACAGGGATGAATGTAGGCCCAGGAGCCAGAAATTAGATTGTGTGCAATTGCATCTGTGGATTTACAGCAGAAATTTACTGCAGAAAGTGGGGATTTTTATCTTCTCAAGAGCCCAACAGGAGGGAAAGTTAATGGCTGACACATTTATTGCGTGGAATCTTCAAAGACCTATGGAGTTGTCATTAGATGGATGGAACAGGCATCCGTGTGTCAATAAATTGGTTAGTACACAAGTGGAAGAAAAATCTTGCTAAAGCCATTCTCTCTTCGTTAATGGGACAGTGTTGTGATGGAAGCCATAAACAGGAGTGTAGGAAAACACAGGGTTTTGTTTTTACCTTCTGAGGCCACTTCAAGCAAGTGCTTTCCAAAGCACAGTTTGCATTCTGCTGCTGGCATTGCTCAAAATCATTTTAGCTCCTTCAACCCAGCCAGAGGCCGCTCAGCTCCCACCCTGGGCTCCCCTCCTCCCTCTACCTTATCAGTGTTGTGCCTGGCCCTTACGTCTGGTCGACATCCAGGGCTTTGTTTTCTGCGTGGCAGAAATGATGCATTTGCCCTGACACGGGCCACAGGAAGGATGCACATGCCCGTCATGATCTCAAATGGCCACTTCACTCTTGTTTACTTTCCCCTGCTGTTGTCCTAGGTGCTGTAAAAATCACCCAAAAACTCCCCAGGTCCTGTGCCAGGAATTGTAATGTAAGGCCAGGGAGTAGGGAACATGCATGGGTAGATGGGGAGATGCTAAGAACTAGATGATCATATTTATTTTAACTTACTTCATGTAGACAAAAGACATTTGGGTTTGTGTATGAGCTCCACGAGAAGTTTGTTTGTGCTGGCATGGGGGCCTCAAATCATTACATTCATATTTCCAGCTCTGGGTAGTAACATTTTGAATATAAAATTAAGCAAATGTTTTACTTTAAGTCACAAACCCCAAGTCTATTCACATTGGATTTTGGGAAACCTTTATAAAAACAGCATAACACAAGATTGCATCTAAACTGCTTGGCAGCCTGCCTGTAATGGCAACCAGGAGGTTTATTGTTGTGAATTAGTTATTCTGAAGAAGCTGAAAGTGTGACAAAATAATGACAAGAGGGTTTTTTATTTGTAGAAAGTCGAAGCTGATAGTTCTCAGCGGGAACACGCTGTACAATGTTAGAGCAGAGACTGCACCAAGAGAACTGCAAACGTAAGAACCCGACTGGCGAGAAGTGAGAACAGAGGGAAAAAACGTGATGGGGACAAACCAGAAGAGTGGTCAGTGCCTGAAAGACTTGTAATGATAAGGGATTTCTTTATTCTATTCAATGAAAATCTTTGCTACTACATTGAAATTCCATGAAGGAAAAAACACAGACAACTGAAGAAATGGACCAAGAAAAGACTTCCTCTGTTCCGAGTATGCTGAGCGCAGCTTCGCTTGCAAACCCCAAGGGCATTGTTAGTGCAAGCCCTATTCCTTGTGAAGGAAGCCAGCCTGAGAAATAATGAGCAAGAATAAAGGGGCTGTTGGCACAATATTATGATTATTTGAGGAAATAATGTGATATGAAGATTAGCACAGGATAAAAGCTATTGCATATAGCAGTGTTTTATGGTCCATTCTGTGTTGCTTAACATTATTACTCATTTCGTGTCAGGCACTGTTAAACTGAATTTTAAAAGGAGGCCCTTTGCTTTGCTCTGGTGTTGGTGGCTTTGGTGTATTGTTAAGCCTTACAGTCTACGTGTCTCCGTGCATAATGTAACACTTACTGGTTTGAACTGTAATTCTCTTTTATAATCTTTTACTACTATGAGACATTGTCCTTTATGGAATTCCCATAACCTCAAACTTGATTTTCTCATAAAAACAAACCAAAACAGTTCTTTCCTGCACTTTGTAAGTTAGTGCAGACTATTGCCTCTCTGCAGAAGACATGGACATCTCGGTATCTTCTTCCTTCTGCAAATTAAGAAGCTGTATTTTTCTTTGATGTCTGGGGTAGGAAGGAATTAATCTGTGGCTCAGCAGCAGGATCGGGTGACATCAGTCCTTGTGCAGGTCTATGGGGTCCTGCAGAGGCTGACATTACTGACTCTTGCTGCCCACTCTCCACTGCAAGGACTCAAATGGAACCCCATGCTAAGACCAGCCTCATGAGATGGCTCCAGTCCATTGCAGAGCCAGATATGACATGGCCAGACACAATTCTGGCCCTGTGCAATTCAAGGGCAGATATTTGGGAGGTAAAAAATTTGGTTAGAAATGTCAAGCTATTAATCCTTGCCACATAGCTATGAAGATCTTGACGACTTTTCACGAGGGCGTATAGGGATAGGACAAGAGGTAATGGCTTTCAACTGAAAAGGGTAGAGGACCACAATGGGCCACATTCTGGCACTGTCATAGTCCCTGAGTACAGATCTGAAGGGGAGTGAGGAGACAGAGCAGGTCCTATTCTGTCCGAATCAGCCCTAGGGGAGGTCTCTCATCGGGAATTTTGGGCCATCATTTCATCAGAGGTGTGTGTTATCTGGATGATCTGGCCTTTGGGGAAGACTGTATTGCAGACTTAGGATGGTCCCTGCAGTGCCTGAACTCAGCCCTGCATCAAATGTACGGGGTCGTAGGACAGCTCAGGGTTGAATCAGTCCTCAGCACTGGCCTGCCTCAACAACAAAATGACAGATTGGCCTCTGTGACACATTTCCTGGTTCAGGCCCAGCTGCAATAGAGTGTGCTTGGACATGAGTGCAATGTGGATTTAAATTCACTGCCCCAAACTGCCTGAAAACTATGGTTTAGGTTTAGTGTTGATTTTGTAAGCTAAGGGCCAAGGGATGAGCATCAAGACCTGATCTTTGCTTGGGCTGTTAGGGTTCATGTGGGCCTGGGTTCAAGAATAAGTGTCCTCTCCTTTGACTGCAAGTTGGTGGCATTACTCTCCTCCAGCATGCCAAGGGGATGGTGGCAAAGATGCACATTTGTGAGAGGCTGTCCCCAGAGAATTTTGTCCCCATTTTCAGCAGTCAGCTGACAGCTGTTTCCTGCCACTTCCCGAGGGACAATGTGGGGGTAATTCCACTTGCTACCACCCTTATTTTTCCTTGCAGATCCACATTCCAAGAACATCCCCATGCAGAACAAAGCCGAAATTGCCCTGCTTTCTCTGCTGTTGCCCTGGGATGAGGTGCAAGGCATACCTAATGTCCAATGAGTCAGGAGCTAAGTTCGGCTCCATTCCACTTTGCAAAATCTGTGCCAAGGGAAGATTTTTCTGAGCACATCGGGTTTATTAGTCTAAAAAAAAATGTAAGGAGACAGGCTATTTATGTTTGCGAGTGCCACCAACAGGAACCATGTGAATTCCCTATTTACCTCTCTGCTGGGGTACTGTATTCCCAGTCTCCATGTCACAGCTGGCAAATCTTTGGTAGAGACAGGACATGCATTATAATGTACAATTCTCAGCACCCTGGAACACAGCAATGGATCCCAGTGTAATAAATACGTACGCC
>VZTH01000078.1:0-59297 GCA_013397815.1 Aleadryas rufinucha
GGCCCCCGGCCCCTCTGCCACTTCCTGGGAAACATGGTAATTCCTGGGGCATCCCTCTCCCTGCCGCCGCTCCTCCCCGTGGCTGCCGGTCCCGCGGGCACCGGGTGGGCACGGGGTGGGCAGCGGGAGCGACAGCAGAGGGAGGTCGGGAGCGAAGGTGGAAGGAGGTACAAAGGCAGAGGTGGGTGTGAGGGCAGAGGTGGGTGAGAAGGCAGAGACAGACGGAAGGTGGAGGTGGGTGTGAAGGTGGAGGTAGGTCGTGTGGAGGTGGAGGCTGGGTGTGAAGGTGAAGGCCAGTGCAAGGCTGGAGATGAGGTGTGGAGGAGGACGTGGCCGTGGCCGCTTGGGCAGGTGTGTGCGGGGCTGCATCCTGCGGTGCTTAAACTTCCCTGCAAAGTTTGTCGGGGGGATGGGTGCAGCCGTGAGTGGGAGCCGCCGCGGGGGCCGTGCCAGCACGGGGGACGCTCGCAGACCGACTGGAGCGTTCGTCACCGCAGCCGGCACGTGCCGTTGCCCCGGGCTCTGCGCTGAGCGCGGCCTCCCGCTCCGGGCCAGGCTGAGCGCTTGCATCGCGCCCTGCCAAAGCTGGTGACAGCAAGAGCTGCCGGAGAGGCAGAGGAATTGGTATTCAGGACTGGTCCCAGGCTCAAAACTCGCTCCTTCCTGAGCAGGGGGGAGAAAGGAGCTGAAGCTGAGTCACCCTGTGGCTTTGGGCATGGGTTAAATAACTTCACCGCACCAAAACCCCAAAGCCCAGCCTGTCTTGTTGGTGTAAACCACTTTAAAAATATGGGTATTTGGGGAGAAATATCAATCTCTATTTAACAGCACTTTGGCTTATTAAAATGGAAATAGCTTTGCCAATGTAAATCTCCTTATGCTCCCTAATGCCTTTGTTCCGGCTTCGCTCCCTCACAGCGGGTGGAGGGACTGGGATAACTGGCTGCTTTTGGATTCCTATGTGTTCCTGACCAGCCCGGATGCGGCTTCGCCTATGAACTGGGAGCCACTGCACCTTGGTTACCCCAAAAGCCTCCCCCAGTGATGAATTGCTTTGTGACACTCTGTGAAAACATTTTTAATCAGTCATTCCAGGCCAAAGTATTCCCCAGCACAACCCAGGCTGTGTCTGGTGCCTCCATCAGTCCCTGGTTCTCTCCTGACACTGGCACACACAGTCCCTGCTGCTGGATGAAGTCCTGGGTGATAGGGCGAGAAGAAACAGCCTCAAGTGGTGCCAGGGGAGGGTTAGACTGATACTAGAGAAAAATTTCTTCACTGAAAGGGTTGTCAAGCCCTGGCACAGATTGCCCAGGCAATGGTGGAGTCTCCATCCCTGGAAGGATTTAAGACTGTTGGAGGCAAGGCAGGCAGTTCTGGCTCATCTCTCGTGGCGGTGTTTGGAGCTGGATGGATCCTCCTGTGCTGTTGTGGCTCCTCGCCTCGGTGTTGGGACGGGGAGGAAGTTGAGCTCAGCAGTGCTGGGCATGGAGGTGGTAGCTGCACCAGGGCCTCACTGGAACAACATGGAGTGGGGTGCTGGGCTTTGCACTTCAGCAGGGATTTTCCAGAGTAAGGTCTCCAGTCCATTCTAGGAACTGTGCACAGTAAGACAAAGCTTGAGGAGAAAGGTCCAAGGGCAGAAAGCCTGGACAGGAAACACACTGGCAGATCAGGGCCCTGAGAAGGGACTGGCTTGCCTCCTCCTCTGCCCAGCTCTGTGGCTTCTCCTGTCAGGTGCAAGGGCAGGAGATTCCTGTGCCGAGACATGGAAAAAAAGTCATGAAGAATTAACCAGAGCATGACTGCAAAGTGCTTTAGCTAAAGCGCATTAAAACTAATTAAGCTGAATTAACCGTGGCCCCTTTGTCTCTGTATGGGCTCCTGGACTAGGGATTAGCTGCCTGAAACTAATGCTCACCTTGAGCTAATCCCACCGGACTTCCTGGCTGCTCTTACAGGAGCAGGACCCAGCTGCTTGGAGGATGCTCCTCTTCTCCACCCACCAATGGGGTCCCCTTGACAGCTGTGCCAAAGTCATCCCTGCGCTGCCTGGAGCACAGCCCGGGCATCACGGGAGCCGTGGGATGGCTTCCCTCCGTGTTCCAGCCGTGCCACACAGCCGACTGAGCACTGAGAGGATGAACTGGGAACTGCTGGTTCACACGTGGCACCGACCCGGTGTCCTCACCCCGCTCCGGGGCAGTGCGGGAGGATGCAACGCGGCAGAACGCTTCCCAGAAAATACAGGAATAACTTTGAGTTTGGCGAATTCAGCCACGAGTCTGGACCAAAACACCCTATCCATCTTCAGATGTTTGTCCTTCCTCCCATCTGCTGCATTCCTGCAGCGAGCCGCGGAGCCCGGCACAGCCCCACGATCTGTCTGGTCTGACTCCGCTTAACCCCTCGGCTGCTGCTGCTCCTCCGCCTCCACATGGCTGGCGGCCGAGCAAGGCGGCTGCTGCCTCGGGGCTTATCCCAGGCTCCTTAACCGCAGCCCGGCGCTGGGAACCGGACCCGCCGTGCCTCACGCCCCGCCCGCGCCGTGCTTGCTCTGCTCCACTCCGGTTCCCCCCGTTTCCAGCCCAGGAGGATTTGGAGCCCCTGAGCTCAGCAGCATCGCCAGTGTGGCCATCCCAGGGCCCCGACAGTGGCACAGCGCAGCGTTGGGATAGTGGGCAGAGGCACCGGGTCAGGGGGAACGGTGTCCCCGCTGCGGGGCCACTCTCCCACCGGCGACACTTTCCTCCCTCCCGCAGGATGCCGGGTCGCTGGATGCGGCGGTGCAAAGCGCTCTCCAGGCCCTCTACCCGCCCTTCGAAGCCACTGCTCCCACCGTCCTGGGCCAGGTGTTTCGGCTGCTGGAGACCAGCTACCAGGGGGATGGGCTCTGCTGCCTGCTCCAGTTCCTCATCCCGGCCAAGCGGCTCTTCGAGCGCCTGCGGCAGGCGGCCTGCGTAAGCCCCCGTGCCCCACCATGGTGCCCCCATGAGCCGAGGGGGCTCACGGGGGGCTTGCCCTAAGGAGTCCTGCCTGCGTGGGCACGCTGACCTGTGGGGTCCCTCCCTGCACCTCCACTCCTTGTCCCATGCGCTCCCTGCAGAGGGGACCATGGCACACCCAGCTCCCTGGGACTGGTACAGCACATGTGGTCCCTGCAATAAGGGCAGGGGGACTCTGCAGTCATCTTGTCTTGATCCTGGAGAGGCTTAAGCTGAGGTTTTCCCTTTATAAGCACACGGGTAGACTCTACACCCTGGGAATAGCCATGGCTCAGGGTGGGCTTGCAGGGCTCTGCTGCAGGGGCTTGGCTCAGGCACATGCATTGGGTCACCGGGCTCTTTCACCCTCATCACGGGAAGCAAGAGCGCGTGGGGGTGGCTGGGAGGCACAGAGCTGGCAGGGCTCTCTCATGCGCTGTGTTCTTCCTCCCTCCCAGGCTCCCTACTTTAACCGCATCTTTCTCCATGAAGGCTGGCCCTTGTGTCTGCACGAGAAGGTGGTTGTGCACCTCGCGCCGCTCAACCCCCTCCTGCTGCGCCCCGGGGACTTCTACCTGCAAGCAGAGCCCTGCGAGGAGCACGCGGCGCGTGTCACCGTCAAGCACCTCTCCTTGGACCTGCGCTCGGTGGAGGAGACGCCTGTCCCCGAGGCCACCCACGCGCTGCTCTTCACCAACGCGTGGCTGGAGGAGGTGAACAGCAGCTGGGCCGGAGCTCCCCTGCACACCTGCCTGGTGGCCACCGAGAACGGCGTCACCCCGCTGCCGTGGAGCCGGATTGCCACGCCCGAGTTCACCGACAAGCCCAGGGCTGGAGCTGACAGTGTGCCCGCAGGTGCCCGGCGTGAACCTGCTCCTGAGACTCCACCTGAGCCGGTAGCATCCGGCACACCTGTGCCCCATGGCACAGTGAATGTCCCCACGCCCTACAGCAACATTGTGGGCACCATCCCAGGCTGCAAGGCCTCCTCTCGGAAGTCAAACCAGGGACGATATCCAGGACTGATCAAGGTGGAGCAGGCAGGGCTGCGGAAGAAGCCGCCCACGCTGGCTGTGCCCAGCCTCTGTGAAATCATCAGCCAGAACCTGGAGGGGGAGTATGTGGACCTGCTGGAGCAATCCCAGGAGGACCTGGAGCTCCTGACCAGATCCCTGTTGCCCACCTGCTCTCCAGGGAGAATAAGGGCTGGGGCTGAGGTGATGCTCCCCTGGAATGGGGGACCAGGAGCAGACGCCTGGCCCTGTGGGGGAGCACTGAGCTCAGAGGAGAGTCCCTGCAGCCCGTGCCTGGGGAGGAAGCTGAGCCAGGAGCCAGGGCCACATGGCCCAAAGTGCCGCCAACGTGACTCCTACATGGCCGCGCTGCAGAACCCGGTGAGCTTCGGCTCTGGGCTGATGGCAGCCATCCTGGAGGAGCCGGACAGCCCCGGCCCTGAGCTGCCCCCTGCCACCCCCCATGAGACCCCCGCACAGCAGAGGAAGGGGGCTGGCAGCCCTACGCTCCTCGCCCGCCAGTCCCGCCGAGCAACTCCTGGGGTGCCGGGGCAAGGGGGGTTGGTGCAGCGGGGCAGCCCCCGGCTCCCCCCAGGTTCCAGCCACAAGTTCTCCTTCCTGAAGGGCGTGCGGCTTGGGGCAGCCCCCGGAGATGAAAGAGGCACTAGCCAGCACGAGGGGGCCTGGAAGAAGATGTCGGCCATCTACTCACCCAGGATGGGCAGAGCCAGGGCAGCAGGGAAAGGTACCATCCTGTGGGGCTGCAGCGCCTGACCGGGCACTGCTGGGGCTTTGCTATTCCTCTGCTTTGCTGAGTGTCACCAGCTTCTCTCTCCTCTATTCCCGTGCACAGGTACGAATGCAGCCAGTGCTGCTCCCATGGAGGAACAGTCCCTGGAAAGTGCCAGCTGCAAGAATGGTCCCTCTGTGCCCAGCACTGGCCCTGCTGGGCAGGAGCCTCCAGCCTGGCAGGACCTGCACGCTGGGCTGCTGCGCTCAGGCATCATCTGCCTGCCAGGTACTGCTGGCATTGCGAGCCCGGGCCATGGGCGGGAGAGGCCTCTGGATGGAAACACGGGCTGCTGGAGAGGGTGTTCTAGAGGAAGGTTTCAGGGTTTTGCTGGAGGCCAGAAATACTCCAAGCGGAAAATTTCCTTTCAGCTGGGCAAAAACATTAAAAACATAAATGCAGGCAGCCTGTGCAGAGCAGCTGCCCTGGTCCCAGCCGCCCCAAGCCCTCCCACACCATTCCTCTCCAGTGAAGCTGTTCAGCTTTAGCTGCCAAACACTAAACATTTGGCTCCTTCTTTTTCCCAAGAACCGAAAAGCAGTAACAAAACCCATCTTTTTCTCAGGAAAAATGTCCCCAGCAGCTCTGGAATTCCAGGCGTTTATGCTGAGAGCCCCCCCGGGCTGGCTCTCCCCCTCTGGAAGGGCCAGAGGGGCTGCACCACGGCAGGCCCTGAGCTGAGGCAGCACTGATGGGTACCCCAGCCCATTGTAGGGTGCTCAGGTCTGGCAGGTGGCTGCCAGAGGGGTCACTCACCCTTTCCCCACAGGGAGCTCGGACAGGCTGGGCAGAGCCCTCCTCCTGGTGACCACCAGTGGCAGTGCCTGGCGGGCTGCGTGGTGCTCAGCTGCCGAGCTGGCGAGGCTCATCCTCTACCTCTGCTCCCTCCCCAGGTAAGGGCCAGCAGGACCTGCCAGTGACCCTCAGCTGCTGCCTGGCTCAGGGCTTCCAGGCAGCTCCCAGGCTAAGAGGGGGATGGATGCCCAGCATCCCACACATGCTGGTTTGGGCACATTCCCAAGGACCCTGGACCATGCCCCTGCCAGAGGCACATGCTCTGAGCCCTTGGCAGGGGCATCCCACAGGGATGAGGCACCGCCTGTGGCTGCGGGTTCCTGCCTGCCTGGGGGCCCAGAATGTGGGAGAGGGCTTTGAGAGGGGGCTTTGACCCCTGCTGCTGCAGTGTTCCCCCTCACCAGGCAAGAAGTGAAGAATGGGGAGAGGCGAGAAGCGAAGGATGTTGGGCTGACGGTTGTGGTGGATGCCAGGAAGCAGCCGCCCGCTCCCGTCCTATTCTCGGCCCTCCGCTCTGTCCAGGTACACCAGGCTCTGTGTGCCTGTGCCACAGACATGCCAGGGGTGTCCCTGTCTGGGAGGGAGGGCTGCCACCCTTTAAGGGTCCCTCGGAGCCTCCCCTGTGCCCGTTCACCATGCGATCCCCTAAGGTCCCTTCCCAGCCCTGCCATCACCCGGCACCATGGCGTCACCAAGAGCCCTCCAGCATCCTGCAGTGTAAATGCACCAGGAAATGGGCTCTGCAATGACAGTCCAAGCAGAGTCCTTGTGCCAGTGCCCACGTAGTGCCACAGGAGTGCCCTGTGCTGTCCAGGGGCTATGGGGTCCCCCCTGCCACAGCACCCTTTGCCTTTGCATGCCCTGTAAGACCGACATTGGCCCTGATGCTCCTCACATGGAGAAGTGTCACTGGTGTGAAAGAAGGGGTTCACTCATGAACTGGTTCACTGGGACAAGGTCATGGCCTGAGTGACCTGTTCCATCTCCCACACCAGTGAGCTTGGGACTCTTTTCCTTTGCAATGAGCTCACCAGCCTCAGCCAACCCAGGAAACGCCAGCACTGCCATGGGTGACCTGAGGGCTGCGTGCGGGGTTTGCCCTGGTGATTCTCCCCTGCCTCCCACAGAGTGTCTCTCCAGGCTGCATCCACAGCATTCTGCTCCTGGCCGAGAAGGAGCTGGTCTCCCACCGTGAGAGGCTGTCTGGGGTGCAGGTGAGCCTGTCCCTGTCCCCTGGGCTGGGGCAGTAGGGGTTATTCCCTGCACCAGGCAGCCTTACAAGCCCTGTGCCCTGCAGGTGGAGACCCTGACATCGCTGAAGGCTCTGGGCCGCCACGTCGACAGCTCCCAGCTGCCCCCAGAGCTGGACGGTGCCTTCCCCTACTGCCACGGCGAGTGGGTTCAATTCTTCCAGGTGTCTGTTACCACGCCATGAGCCATTGCCTCACCTCCCCTGTGTCCCTCTGTCCCCACTGCATCTTACATGTCCCACACACATCCCTGGAATAGCGACAGGAAGGCCTGGGAGAAGGGAATGAAAAGGAGAGCTCTGAGCACAGGAGGGTCAAGCTCCTTCCTACCTGCTCCTGCCTGCAGCTGCCCATCCACCACCACGCTCCCTTCCTCATCAGCTTTAACCCAGTGCCTCACAGTATTCCCTGCTCTGTCCTGGCACTGCTCCTCCTCCTCCTTCTCCTCATGGGCGGGCTGCCCCCGCTGACCCACTGTGTGTGTCCCCCACAGAAGCTGCATCCCTTCACAGCCGGCCTCAGGCGGGCATCGGAGCTGCTGCAGCGCTGCATCCAGGAGCTGCGGAACACCGACGGGCTGGCAGGGACACAGGTAACGGGGGTGGCAGCACCACAGGTTGGGGACATTCCCAAAGTGCCCATCTACGGTGCAGCCACAGCAACATTTCACTCCAGTTGCCCAAAACTTGGCATAACCGCCCCCAGACTGGCTGCTCCTGGCCATGGGGCTGTTCCCTGTCCACTCTGCTCCTGCCTGGCTGAGACCCCAGGTAAGACACTTGCCTGACCCTCCCTCCCTCCACAGGATGCAGCTGTGGGCATCAGGAGGCACCAGGAGCTGATGCAGAAGGTGCTGAGTGACCCTCAGCTGGTGCGGGTGCAGCGCGAGGGCGGGTTCGTGCTGGCCAGGCTGCGCAGGGAGGCCGCCCGCCTCTGCACCTCTGACCACATCAGGTAGGATGGGACAGTTCTGCTGGTCAAGGGGTGCCAGTGCCAGGGACCCCCAGCTTCTGCTGGCTGACAGAGCCACCTCCCCACAGACAGCCCAGTCTCCATGAGCCCAAGCTCATGTTGCCATGCTCTCTCCTGCTCTGGAAGCATGGAGCACACGTCTGGGACAGCCCATTGCAGGAGTCCTCTCATCCTTACTGGTGCCAGGTCCCTGGGAGGGTCTCCTGCCCCAGGCCAGGCCAGATCTGTCACTGCTCTGCAATGCCGGCAGCAATGCCTTGGGCTGGGCTCGGGAAAAGCCACTAGATGGGGCCACGTCCCGGCCGTGCCGCGCTCGGCCAGCTGTGCTGTGCTTATCCGGCCATGCCGTGCTCGCCCGGTGATGTCGCACTTGTCTGGCCATAATCCGGCCGTGCTGTACTCCTCTGGCCATGCTGGAGTCATCCAGTGATGTCACCCCCACCCGGACGTGACATGCTCATCCAGTGATGCCGTAATCTGGCCGTGCTGTTGCTCATCCAGCCGTGGCACAGTCACCCAGCCGTGCTGTAACGGGGCCATTCCACTCACCCGGTGATGTCGCTCTCGGCCGGTAATGCTGCACCCATCTGGTGATGCCGCACCGGGCCAGCCATGCCATGCTGCTCAGCATCAGTCCATGCCTGCAGGCAGCACTGATCCACTGCTCCCTCCTCTCGGTGGGGCTGGGCTGCACTGACAGACGAGGCTTTCCCATCCCATGGTCCCTGCCATCCATTTGTTCCACGGAGAATGTCCAGGTTCCTGCAGGGCTGGGGTAGGGGGTGACCAAGAGACCTCCTCCCCTCCACCTTCTGCATCAGTGAGCTCACCTGGCAGCGCCTGGCACTGATGGCCCCTCTCCTCCCAACCCCCAGGACCGGTATGGAGTTGGCCGAGGGGCTGTACAGTCAGCTGGAGGAAGAACTTCACGACCTTGTGTCCCAGTCCAACAGCTGCCTGGAGCGCCTGGAGTTCCTCCGCAAGGTCCGGGAGCTCGAGACTGAGTTTGGCAAGGTGAGCTGGGTGTCCCTGGGGTGCTGCAAGTTGAAGTTGCCCTCTGTGGTGTTCCACGGTTGAGTGTTTTGGTCACGTTTCCTTTGTTTTCAGTGATGACAGAAGCCTGGAGAATGGCCGGATTGCCTGAGCTTTGATTTTTATTACGGGCGACTGTGTGTGACTGTGCCTGGGCTGGGATGCCCGGCCGGGGCAGGAAGGGGAGGTGCTGTGGACACGCTGCTGCTGTAGCTGCTCCTGCCTGATCCCTGTTCTGCTCTCTCACAGCTGGGGTCCTGGCTGGATGGGGAGGCAGCGGCACGGCTGCAGGAGATGGGCACCAAGGAGTGGAGTCCCGACAGCTGCCAGGGCTCCGCCGAGCACTTCAAGGAGTTCCTTGCCCAGGCCACAGTACGTCTGGAGGGGCTTTTCTGTAACAGACATCCCCCGGGTTTGGAAAGAGGTTTCTGGGCAGAACTGGGTGTCCCCAAGCTGTTGAGTCACACTGCAGTTGTCAAGCTCAGCATTGTGGGGACTCTGGGCAGTTCTGCTCCAGTGAGGGGGTGGCTGCGCTGTTCCTTGATGTGTGCTGGGCTGGGACTGCTGTCCCCAACCCCTGCTGCACTCCAAGCATGCAGGTCCTTTTTCCTGCAAAGCCTGGGCATCCATGAGACAACAAATAACATTGTGATGAGGATCTTCCCATTCCCCTGGATGTGTAGGCCCTTTAGTCACACACACTGCAGGGAGGGCAAGGCATGGTGACCCCACTCAGGACAGGAGGTGCATTTGGTGTGTTTTAAACCAGTCCAGGGTAGAGCAGAGATTTGGAGAATCCCATCCCTTTGCTTCCTCTCACTTGCCCAGAAGTGTTTCCCATCTGTGATGGCGATGCTGAGTGCTCCCTGCAGCGCATCACCCTGCACACATATCCCAGGCCAGCACCATTCCCGAGCGTGGAGCCTGTTCCCTCCTGTCATCCCTGCAGGCTCGGTACCAGCATGGCCTGACCCTGTGCCAGGAGGCAGCTGAGGTCCGAGACACGACGTTCCCCGAGGCAGATGCCTTCCAAGTGGCTGCAGCCCTTTTCCAGACAAAGCTGATGAGCTTCTCCAAGCAGCTGGAGCGGCGGCAGGCAGAACGGGAGCTGCTGCAGGAGCTCGTCCGGTTCTCCAACAAGGTGAGTGAAGGGGATCTCCCCCTGCAGGACATGGTGCTGCTGGTGGCCATGAAACCAGCCGCTCTCACCTCTTCTGTAGGTGGCGGGGCTGAAGCTGGACTGCCGGCAGTGCTCGGCCCGGGCGCAGCGCGGGGAGGGCCAGGCTCTGCGGTGCCTGCAGAGATCCTTCCAAAAGCTCTCGGTGGAGTTTGCCCTGGAGAAGCTGCAGGAGATGAAGGCTCAGGTGCGCAGGATGCAGAGCAGCCAAGGGTTGGCAGCCTGGACAGACGCATGGCACAGGTACCAGGAGACCCGGCAGGTCCTGGAGGAGATGCTGGCGGAGCTGCAGGAGGCCTGGGGAGCGCAAGCTGACGGGCAGGGAGACTCCTCCTCCAGCCCCCCCAGCCCAGGGTCTGCAGCCCCTCACACGGAAGCCCCGGTGTGCAGAGCAGCCCCCAGCCCCGAGCCAGCGGTGTTGGGGGGCAGGGGGTTGGCAGAGCAGCCAGAGACCAGCACTGAGGGGCCAGGGCAGCCCCAGGGGCCAGGACAGTCCCAGCCCAGCACCGCTCCTGGCTCCACGCTGGGTGCAGAGCAGGGTTCCCTGCAGCCCCACTGCCAGCTGGGGCCTCAGGGTGCCTGCACCTCTCACCACCACATCTCTGCTGACACCCCCCATCCCAAACCCAAGAGCAAAGCCAACCTGGGAGCGGCAGGACACCTCGCCCAGGAGTGCAGCCAGCCCCCTCGGAGGCGTCCCTTCACCCTGCCTCCCTGGACACGCTTTCCAGGTGCTGACCCACCGTGTCCTACTGCTGTGCCCCATGGGGCTGCCTCAGATCCCAGCACACCTGGTGCACCAGCAGGGCCACGGGCAGAAGCTGCCCAGTACTTCCAGGTTTCCAGCCAGAGCAGTTTCTCCTCTGAAGACTCAGACTCACAGAACTCCACGGAAGAAGCCCCAGCAGCAAGCCTGGCTTTGCCCAGGGATCTTCCGAGTTCCAGACCACCCTGCCCCTCCGAAAAGGCCCACCAGATCATTTACTTGGAGAACCACCACACTGAAAGTTCAGCTAAAGCAAATGCCAAGTAACCAGCTCCTCCAGTTTGGGCTGTTTCTGTCCAGGTGTGTAAGTCGCAATCACTGACTGGATGAGACTTCCCATGCTCAGAGGTGGGATGCTGGAACTTCTTACCCCACCCTCAAGCCCAGAATCTTCGGTTCCCTGTCCTTAGTGCTCTCCCTGCTGTGGATCAGCAGTAATCCCATTACCAGCTCACAGGGTTCATTCACAATCTATCAGATGTGTAGCAATCCTCCCATAAAGTGCCTTTATCTCTAGCAGTGCCAGCCATGTCTCAGGCAGTAGGGAGGGTTCCCACATCAGACGCTGTGCCTGGAGCACCCCAGGGGAGTGCAGACCTGTGAGATGTTCCTGCCACTGACTGCTCCCTGCCCCACTGGATGGTTTTACCATCCCCTGTGCTGCTGCTGCTGCTGCAGCTCTGGCTGAGCCCCAGCAATGGGCCCTGGGTTTGGGTGTGCTCATTAACACGGGACTAACTCAATTAACATTAATAAACCTGAAGAGAAACACCTGGATGGTCCTCGTGGAGGAGAGTGAGACGTTGTGTCTCACTGAGAGCCAGGTGCTGGGTTCTCACCCAGGCTCCCACCACCCCAGCACAGTGCCCACAGGCAGCTGGTGCCACCACGAAGGCCCCCTGTGCCCCCCACATGGGCTGTGCCCACAGCCTGGCTCTCCTGCTTGCTGCCAGCACCTTGGTCCTGCTCAAAGGCCCCTTTTGTAAGGGTTAAGTGCCTCAGTCTCCTGTTCCCCCTCCCAGCCTTTGAGCAGAGTGGTGTCATCCTGCCCAGCCTCCCCACTCTGTTTTGGGAACGCGCCTTCCTGAAGCCTTTGGGACCCGTTTGGCCTGGGTGCGACCTTGCCGGTCCCAGTGCAGAGCAGCCCGGGGTCCCCAGAGACGCTGTCCCCGCAGGCGCGTCCCCGCAGGCGCGTCCCCGCACCGCCCGTTTGGGCATTCGGGAGCGGGCGACGGCAGGCGGGACCCCGGCTGTCGGGGCCGGGCACTGGCCGGCCGCCCCCCTGGGCAGCCACAGCATGAGCTAATCAAGAGACATCAGGGGAGAAGCAATCTCTGCCTCGGAGGCCGTTCCAGAAAAACACACTCCTCCTCCCAGCCCAGCACGGCCACGGCTCGCACCCCGCGGGATGCAAAGGGCGCTCGCCCATCCCAGTCTGGCTGAGCGTCACTCATACCCCCCTCAGCCTTGTTTTTGCCAGATCCCGAAGCCAAGCCCCGCTGAGCTCCTCTCGGGAGGTTACGGCCCCAGCTGCCCCCCGCAGGCGCCACGCTCCTCCTGTCTGGGCCATTACCAAAGCATTAATGGGACCGACCCCAGCCCTGCCCCATCACAGGACCTCCTGCCTCTCACCACTCCGAGTCCTACCCAATTGACTGCTCTTTACTTCTCCCTAGAATTTTTTTAGACCCCATCTTCCCCAGCTCAACGCTGATTTCCCTACTGACAATTCTGTGCCTGCTCCACTGAAATCCTGGTCACTGAGTCCATCCCATTCCTTTTGCTGTAAAAGTCATTGTCCTAGAGACCCCGGCCGGGACTGCACAGCCTGTCCTGTGTGAGCCTAGAGTTCATCCCATTCTCCAATAATGCCACGTCCTGAATGGCACCAAGGTCACCGAGCCAGGACATTTCTACTTCTTCATGATATGTCCCCGCTCCCCATTCTATGTCCTACAGCTGAGACTGCCCACTCCCCATCCCACGTGGCCAGTGCAAGCCATGCCCACCTGGATGGGGCCCAGCTCATGTGAGAGCCAAAAATCTTTTCTCTCTCCAGCATCATTCCAAGCCAAGCCTGACAGTTCCCTTGCTCAATTTTCTGCTCTGTTGAGAGCTGATCTGCTGCATCCCCCCCGTTACAGTTTTTAGGATGGAGAAAGAGCCCTTTCCAGTGAGAAACAGAGTCATTTTTCAAACCAGATGGAATTACGATTCTTCTGAATAAAGCAAACAATGACTTTCCTGTTGTTTTCTTTTTCCATAAGTAAAATAAAAAAAGGATATTTTGTTAATCCTGAGCTTAACTGCTAACTGAAAGGGGAATTTCCGGCCCGTGTCTGGAGGGTGAATCGTTTCCCTGGAAGAGTCCTGTGCACTGATGAGCCATCAGCCCCCACAGCTGGGTGGGCAGACCAGGATCCCTCCTTCCCTCCTACAAAGAAGTGTTTTGCAACATTCTGCAAGAATTTTCTTATCTCTGCTGATCCTTCAGCACATGATTTATGACTCCCAAGTTTGACCAATTAAGCCATAACCTTTCCAGAAAGGCAAGTACAGGAGTTAATCAATGCCTCCTTTCCCTCATGAAAAGGCAAAATCATTTGTCAGGGGCTGGCAGGGATCCAGCAGTGTGGGCTGGAAGGGTCTGGCAGTGCCAGGGTGCAGAGCACTGGAGTCAGCCCAGCTTTGGAGGAAAGCTCCCACAAGACCCCAGGAAATACTTTTTTCCAAAGGAAAAAAGGTCCAAAATATTGGATGCAGCAGATGACCAAACCAGCCCAGAGAAGTGGAAGGTCCATGGATCAGGCACAGATCCCAGCCCCAGGGAAAGACCTTCTCTTCCCCATGGCAGTTCCTGGGGCAGCCATTCCCCCTGTGGTTCCTCAGCCCTGCTCCAGCAGAGCAGACAGTGCATGGGCTGGCACAGAGCAGGGGGATCTGACCGGAGACAGCCACTGCACTCTTCTTCCCCTTCCTTCTCCTCCTCACCACCAGATTCCCATCAAGCTCTGCCCTACAAACTGCGGGGGCTGGAAGATCACCGAGTTCAATTGTGACAAGACAGAGGGAAGAGGAAAAAGAGGAGAGGAAGAGAAAGAAGCGCTGGGGCTCCCACGCTCCCTGCCACAGCTGTGCCCTGTTCCAGTCATCGAGGAAGTGTGGGAAACGAGGGGCAAGGCAGAGATGCAGTGACAACAGCATGTGGGAAACTGCAACGCCCCTGAGATGGGCTCCCCAGCAGCTCTGGTGCCAGCAGAGCCATCGCAGGCCCATTCCTGTCCTGGCAGCCCCTGGCATTGGGGCTCAGCCACAAACAGCCACAGGAGTTCAGAAGCACAGGTTAGGAGTTCAGAAGCACAGCTGTGCCACGCTGGGAACTCTGTCATGCCTGGATTTGTCCCCTTAGGTGACAGCCAGGGCAGTGGGTCTGGTTTCAGCAGGTAAACACAGAGGCAGCTCTGAGAGCAAAAGGGAGCTGAGGTGTGGGACAAGGACACCAGCTCTGTCCTGGCTTTGGGATGTGGCTGTGAGCAGAGGTGTCCCAGAGAGGCTTCATTATCTCCAAGCTCCTGCTCCAGCAGAGCAAACGGAGATCTTGCCCATCACTGAGCCGAGGTTGCTGGTGCTCTGGGGAGCTGCAGGATGGCTGTAAGAAATGGAAAACCAAAGAAACCAGCAATACCAGAGGAAAACAGGAAGGGTGAAGGGTAACGCCAAAGGGTAGAGCTCCGAGGGCTGGACGTAACTCAATCTGATCTGAGCTGGCCAGGGAAAGGCCAACCGAGCTGCTTTCCAAAATCCCAGCTGTGCTGCATCCCGAGGGATGGATGGAAAACACGCCTTTGCCAGTGCTTGCTCAGGGGCCCTGCAGACACCCACCCTGGGAAGATGATGACAGGACAGTCGGGCACAGGTGACCTGCACGGGGGACAGGCATGGCTCAAGTGTTAGCCCTGGGGGAATCACCCAGCTTCAGGCATTAAATCTGGACATGTGCACTCATGGAGGAGCACAAGCACTCTATGCACCAGCTGGGGAGCACAGACCCTTCTTGTTTGCCCCTGCGGACCCGTTGGAGCCTGCAAGCTGTGAAGGTGGTGAGGGATTACCGGGGAGCGGCGCCCTGGGGGAAGAGGTGCCCTGGGGAGGGAGGGCTGGGGGGGTTCCAACAAATTGCTGGGAAATGACAGCCAGAGGCTGGAATTCAGTTTGCATCAGGTACAGCCAGATCAGTTTGCTAAACATTGTGTTTGGCTCGTGACTGTCCTAGCACTGGACATGAGCCCATCCTGCAGCCCACTCTCGAGTGCTGTGGGACCCTGCCACAGTGGGACCGGCCTTGTGGCCATCTTGGGGCCACCAGCAAGGAAAGGCTTGGCACGGCTGGAGAATCCACCTCCCCTGCATGCATTGCTGCTGTCCAACACAGGACCCACCTCCCAGGGGCTTGCCTGGGAGCCCTGCCACGGAAGCCCCCAGCCTTCCTGCCCCCACCGTGCTTGCAGACCCAATAAAGCAGATTTTCTAGAGGGTTTTTTCTCTCATTTCTTTTAAATAAAAATACAGACTCTGCCTAAAACCTAAGACAGTTACAAAATGAATTCATCCAGACCCCCCCTTGAAGCGGGAGGGAGTGCCTTGCACCAGGACTCCCAAGAGAAGCTGGTTATCAGCTGCTGGCCGATCCCTCCAGGCCGCGCTGGTTCAGGCTCCGCATTTTTCGGGAACAGCCTCTGGCTCAGCCTGTGCCGTGAGCTGGGAGCCAGAGCCCGGGACAGCCTCCGACACCACCGCACATCCCTCCCGCTGCCCTTCGACTCCACGGGCCGCGTCTGCCCTGTGGCTGCGGCACCCGGAGCACACCACACCTGCCTGGGGGGCCAGGTGGAAAAACAATCCGCTTTTCCTTAACAAGCCACTTCTCCTCCCAAAGGAAAGGCTGCCCATTCCCTGCACTGCTTGGCCTGGCAGGCAGCTGCCCACAGCTGGGAACAAGCCCCGCTTTATGCCGGCTCCAAACCCCACCACCTCGGGAGCCCCGCGCTGCGCTGAGCCCGTCTTGCTCTGCCGCTGGCCCAGCGCCAGAGCTGCCCGTGGCAACCAAAGCCCCAAACCAAGCGTGATGCTGTCACCAAGCCAGCAGCTCACCTGGCCCAAACTGCCCGTGCTGTCATCACCAACCCCATCCTCCCTCGCCCCAGCCTCCGTGCCCTCACGGACCCTTGTCTGCGGCTGTTGCCGAGCCCCTTGGTTCCACCGACCCCATACGGAGCAGCTACAGGTCTTTCGCCCCAGCTTCGGGAAGTTCTTTTCCATGCTCACAGATCAGAGGAATGAGAGGGGTGGTTGCTGCATCTCGCATGCCACAATGCCCACACACAGCCCCCAGAGCTCCCCGCTGGCCCTGTCATCATGGGAATAAAACACTTAGCCCTGAAGTCACATCCCTGCAGGGCCCCTTACAGACCCCCACCCCGGGACGATGCCGGGCCCCCCACCGAGGAGCACACAGCTGCCCCGGCCTCGGGGGGCTGCAGGAGCGGCGGCTCGGCTGAGGGCTGAGTTTGGGGAATACCCGGGGCGGGAAGCACCGCAGGAGATGGGCAGAGCTCCTCAAGTCGGTTGACGACTTAACAGGGCGACTCAGAGCAGACACTGCCCCTTTTCAAGGGTTGTTTATCTGCCTGCACAAGGGACTGAGTCAGGATGTGCGGGCACTGGAGGGGCTGCAGCCGCCCCGGCACACACCCAGCAGAGCAAACAGCGGCTCTGTCTGTGCAGGACCCACGGCAGGGACCGGCACTGCAGGGACCGGAACGCTTTGAAACAGCTCCAGGAGCGGGGCGGGGGCGAGGAAAGTCGCAGTCCTGCGCTGAACACCTTGAGCAAATGAGGAGTTATTCTGGGCTTCAGCAGTGCAAACACCCTCTTAATGCAACCTTGTCTTAGTAAGGAGAGTAAAAATAACAGCAGCAGTGTGGCTGGCCTACCATCGGCAGCATTTTCCAGTGCCTGGGCAGACAGATGCCTCCACGATACAAGGTGGTGAGTGAAGTGGGCACTAAAGCTGGAAACAAGGGAGGTTTCCTCTTGGTGAGGTGCTGGGACCAAGCCCAGGGTTCCCTGGCTAGCCCCTGAGGGACAGCCCTGAGTGGACAAAGCCCAAGGGATAGCCCTGGGAGACAGCCCCAGGGGACAGCCAGGCACTTGTCTCCTGCCACTTCTGCCCGAGGTGCCAGAGCAGGGACAGGTACTGTGAGTTGTTCCCGCCCTGTGCTTGGCCAGAAAACCAGACAGAAGATAGTCCCAACAGCCTGCCCAGCACCAGACACCCCAGGCTGCCCAGTCCCACACATCCCACACACCCACTATCACCCCTCACGGCAACAACCTGCTCATGCTTCCAATCCGAGTGAGAAATGGCCACTTCCAATTCCTCCACTGCCAACAGGACTCCTTTGGCTGTTTGTCACATGTTAACTCAAGGACACACCACATCCCGAGTGTGCTCCTTTGGCTGTTTGTCACACACTAAGGGCACAACACATCCTCAAGGGCACAACACATCCTCAGCGTGCTCCTTTGGCTGTTTGTCACACGCTAACTCAAGGGCACAACACATCCCAAGCGTGCTCCTTTGGCTGTTTGTCGCATGTTAACTCAAGGACACAACATATTCCGAGCGTGCACCTCCGCTGCAGAGTGCATCCAGAGTTCACACTGCGTACAGGAGGAAGAGCAGGCTTGTGCAGGCAGAGCTGAACCCAGCACCCTGCAGCACGAGCCCAGATAGACTGGCACTTGCCAACGGCACTGACAGAGGCTCCTGTGCCCAGGAAGCAGCCTTGGGAGCAAGGCCAGCTCGGGGCGGGTGACACCAGCTGAGAGCTCCCACGGCCACCAGCCCTCCCCAGGCATCACAGCAGCCTGGCAGTGGAGAGCAATTCCTGTGGCCCTGACTCTCAGAGAGATGGGCAGCCCATGGGACCCTCGTCCCCACTGACCCCTCCCTGCATCCATGGGGACAACTCGACCCAGTGCTGCCCATGAGGACCAAGAGGTCTGGAAAGAGGATGAGGGTGTCATTTTCAGTGTCTCTTCTCAAGTCTGAGCAAGGAGAGCAGGACCCTGGCATGATGGGGGTACACTGACAGGGCAGCACTGTCAGGCTGTTCCTGTGCAGATCTTTCTGTGGTGAGGCAGCACTGCTGGGGTGAGGAGGGCCCTGCTGGCACTGGTGCTGCACCTGGCAAAGGCCCCCCACCACCACCTGCACACCCCCAGCCCGCACAAATACATGGTGGAGGAGTACATGGATTGTTTCCATTAAAACCAGCTGTCTCGAGCTTTCTCTCAGCAAGGATTTGCTGCTCCTGCTCCAACCTCCCTCCTCACCTCCCTTAAAGATGGTGATGGAGGAGGGGACTCCCCCAGCCATGGCTGCATTGTGGGGCAGTGCTTCTGTAAAACCAGCCATGCGCCCCCAGAGCAGGACACACCGGGAGCCCCCTGCACATGGGGCTTCTCCTGGTCTCTGCCTTTGGTGTGCTCAGACCTTACCAACTCGGTCAGTACCAAAACCCCTTTGTAGAGCTGGAGGAGGTGTCTGTCTCGCTGCAGACCCTCCCAGTGCAGTGCCCTGGCACGCCTGAGCAGAGCATTGCTCACATTTGGGGGCCTCTCACCAGGACCACCCCAAGTGTGGGGAGGGCAGATCCAGCTGCACCAAACACTTGGGCAATGGGGCACACCAGGACAGTGGGGCTTCAGCAGAGCACAGCCCCCGTGGGGTGACCCTGACCAGGTGATGGATCCCAGCCATCCTACAGGACAGCACCATCCTCAAGAAGGTTCCATTGCCCACAGCAGCCCTGGAGTGATGCACCAATCACCAAACCTGGGAGGGGAAGCAGCTGAGGGGTCTGGGGGAGCAGGAGGGGACCTGTCAGGCTGAGGAGGGTTCCCGGTGCCCAGGCTGCAGCATCCTGCACCCATCCAAGGGCCAAACGAGGAGGGTCAGTTCAGGGCTCCACCAGGAACACCCCTCCATCCTGGGTCCTGGCCCTGAGCAGTTTAACTTACTCGAAGGAAAACCAGTAACTGGACAAAGTTATTCCAGAAACTTCTCAAGACTTTGTTCATAACAAGCCCTGCTGCTGCTGAGGCACCGGTTCACTCCCAAACCCTAAGAGCCCAAGGAGCTGTGGGGTGTCAGCCTTCTGTCCCTGATAGGTGCTCTCTAGTGTGTTGGGTGACCCTTAGGACACACAGGGAGGGCCGGGACAGGCCAGGCAGCCCCAGGTGGTACCATTGGCAAGACCCTGAGGCAGGGACCCCCAGGCAGGAGAGGGATGGCCAGTGCGTGGGGCAGGGACTTCCAGGGAATGTGCTGCTCACTGCTGGGCGCACACTTCCATGTCCCAGAGCAACCAGCGCTGTTTCCAACACATCTGCTGTCCAGCAGCAAAGTTTTCAACACGTTTTCCCTCCAGACTCCATCTCTTAGGGATGCAGCTACGGGAAGGGGATGCGATTCCCGACAATCGCATCCCACCAGGACGGGCCAGGATGGGGACACAGCCAAAGGAGGGAGAGAACTTTATAAGGAGAAAACAGTCCCGAGTCCTGGCACTTGGCTGGAAGCCGCGCAGCCCCTCTCCGCCCCCTTGTTCTCCCCTCCTCTTGATCGGCAGCGGGGCCATCTCCTACCCGGGGGCTGTGGGGTCCCGGGAGACTCCGGTGCGGCCAAGCCGGGGGGCTCCGGGGCCCGCTGCTTTTCCTTTTTTTTCCTTTTTTTTCTTTGGGTGGTTCTTTTTCAATAGGTGGGACCTAAACCCGCCCGTTTCCTGGAAACTTTGTTTTTCCTTTCTTCCCTCCGCCGGCCCGGCCGCGGGGGGGGGTGCGCGGGGGGCGGGCGGGATAAATGGGACGGGCGGTGGGGCCGGACAGCGGGTGGTGAGGGGCAGCTCCGCCGGCATCCGGACCGCGACAAGGACCGGCATCGGCACCGACAGCACTGCCAGCGGGACCGGGACAGGTACCGGGACGTGCACCGGCAGCGGCACCGGCAGCACCCGCACCGCCCAGCGCCGGCACCATGGCCGAAGGTAGGACCGCGGGGAGAACCCCCGCAGGTGCCGGGCTCGGTCTCGCTCCGCGGGAAGTCCCGACCGGCCGCACCCCGCCCCGGCCGCCGCTCGGTGCCCCCGCGCCGCTCCCTGCTCGCTTGGGGCTAGAGCCGGTCCCTGACCCTCAGCCGAAGTCAAGGGCGATGCGGAACGGGACAGCCTAAAGCAGGACGGCGATAACAAGCCTAGCAGGGTCCGTGCGGGGTCCACGCAGGTCTGTGCCCTTCCCTCCCTCCCTACTCTCCCCCGGCCCGGGTGTCGCCAGTACCCGTAAGATGAAGTTTGGTGCTATTTAAAGCTTTCCCGGTAGAGGAGGGTGGACAGCTGGGCCGGGAGCGTGTGCCCACGTCCTGACAGGGTAGAGGATTTCAGGAGCCTCAGGCAGAAAAAGAGTTTCTGGGCTTCGGGAATCGTGCACGCTCGGCTTTCAGGGTAGAGACAGCACCCAGCTCCCACACAGCTGCCCCCAAAGTCCCAGGAAACGGGGCTGTGTGATTCCCACGGGCACACAGCCCTCTGGGTGAGACGGCATCACTCTGCTCTGCTGTGCCACAGTGCCGCAGGCTGTCCTGGCTCCCAGCGCTGCTGTAGCCATACCAATGCAGATCCCTCGGGTCAGACACCGACACAGACACAAAGCTGAGCCGCTACAGAATCACAGAATTAACTAGGTTGGAAAAGACCTTTGAGAGCATCAAGTCCAACCTATGACCTAACACCACCTTATCAACTAGACCCTGGCACTAAGTGGCACATCGAGGCTTTCTTTAAATACCTCCAGGGATGGTGGCTCCACCACCTCCCTGGGCAGCCCATTCCAATGCCAAATCACTCTTTCTGTGAAAAATTTTTTTCCTAATGTCCAGCCTAAACTTCCCCTGGTGCAGATTAACACTGTGTCCTCTTGTCCCGAACACACTGGGCAGCTCCTGCTCCTGGGTGCCCAGGATCCTGCTACCACTTGCAGCCCCACAGCCCCCTTCGCACCCATCTCTTGGCACCGATTGGTTTGGGTAGAGGCACTTGTGCTTTGAGAAATCTGCTTTTTGCTAAATCTGCTGAGGATGAGAACCCCAGGGTGACTGGGACAAGGAGGAACTCTGGTCCTATTCTCTGAACACGCTTATTGTCAGTAAGTTTGGCTCCATGTCAACCACGAGATTCCACTTGTGCAGTCCGTGTCCCGTAGCACAGGGCTGTGCCGCTCACAGAGGGAGAGGCAGTGAGGGAAAGGGCTTGTCTGTGCTCTGTCCCCATTTCACAGATCCATGGACTGGCTGCAGGGACCTTGCCCTTAGTTATGGACAGTTTGAGCAGCTCTCACATTGCAGTGGGGGCAGTGACAATCCCACTGCCCTCCACTGGGCCCATACTGCAGAGTCACCATGCCCAGAGAGCCAGGAGCAGTGTTTTCATTTAGCTCTGGGAACGGTGAGCTCATGGGCTGCTGTTCCCATGTGGCACTTGTCCAAGGAGGGCTTGGTGACTGCCAGAGCTGGTACTAGGGTCAGGGAGAGCCGTGGCATGGGGCAGCAAGCTCAGTATTGCCCATTGATCTACCCAGTCCCTCGCTGGCACTGAGCTTGCCGTGTGCTCTCCTGCACAGAATGCTTTTGCTTCTTCTGGTGATTAATACGTCACCGCAGAGCAGTCGGGGGTCAGTGGCCTCAAGTGACGATGAACGATCTCTCATCACTCCAGCACAGCACCCAGGGCAGCGGGGACATGGCTGCTGGTGCTCCAGCACACAGCCCTGCCTGGGCTGCGAGCAGAGCAGAGCAACCTGCACATGTCCAGGGCATCAGACACCCTCTGTCACCAAATCTACACTTGCTCTCACCAATTTGTCAGCAGCCGCAGCACAGTAAAGCTGCTGGAGGCCTGGCTGAGGCGCAGGGACATCCTGGACATTCCTGGGCTCACTCAGCAGCACGTGCTTGGGGTGGGGGCACACAGACAGCAGCCCCAGTGAAAGGCCCCCTGAGAGCAGAGCTGAGCGCCGGGCTTTGCTCCGGTGCTGGGTGCCGTGAGACACAGGCCTGGCACAGCTCTGACAGCACGTGTGATACCACAGAGGCAGCTCCACGGCACAACACAGCACAGAGCTGGATCACGAGGGCAAAAAGTCGCTGTGAGCTCGGCTGCCAAAGCTGTGCCCCTCTCACAGCACACGATGGGAGCCCAGCCCTCAGAGCGCTCCTGGAAGGATGCTCAGAGTCTGGCATGGTCACAGTGCCCTCCTGGAGAGATGCTCTGAGGGGCACATCTGGGAGCACAGGGCAGTGTGGGTGGGGGAGGCTCAGACCCCTCACCAAGGTCCCAACCGAGGGCTCGGGATGGAGGGGCGACAGCCACCCCTCCTCCACAAGCGTCGGGGCTGCGTGATGTGCCCGGGGGTCAGAGCTGTACGTGCCACTGCCTTCGCAGAGCTGGTGCTGGAGACATGGGACCTGCACTGCGACCGCAACGGGCAGGAGCACCGGACGGCGGACATGGGCTGCACGCAGCTGGTGGTGCGGCGGGGGCAGCCCTTCACCATCACCCTGCGCTTCTCGGGCCGCGGCTACGAGGAGGGCGTGGACAAGCTCGCCTTCAACGTCGCGACGGGTGAGTGCCGCCACATTTTGTGTCGCGAGGGAGGGCTGTGTAGGTGTCACCACCCTCTGCCCCTGCCCCAGGGCTCGCCTGTGCTCCCGCGGGGGCTGTGCCACGGCACCTGCCCCATGTCACACAGTCCCTGTTCCTCACCTGGCGGAGGCTGGTGCTGTGCACAGCTTTTATATCACAAGGTAGAAACTCATCTCCTTAATGAGAGCAGAAGAGAAGTGATAAATAAATAAAACAAAAAGCCACCAGCGTCCTCACCTCCTCCCCCTCCTCCTCCTCCCACGGCCGAGCCAGACTCAGGGCATGCCGGAGCTGCCGGCTCACCAGCAAGTACCTTGGCTGCGGCCAGGATCCTGCCCACCCCTCCTGCCCCTCTGAGAAACATCAGCAAAGTGTATTTTTCAGCCAGGGGTATCACAGCATTTCTGCTGATGGGCTTTACATCCAGCCCTGCTGCCTCTCAGACATCCCCGGAGCGGGGCTTGCTCAGGAAACACAAACACTGGAGAAAGGAAATGTTCCCATGGGCTCCCCCAGCGCAGCCCCCCGAGCCGGGCCAGGGCTGGGCTGTTGCCGTCACAGCCAGGGCTGGGTGCAGCCGCCGGGCAGGGGCTCGGCCCCGCCAGCTCAGAGCAAAGTGAGAGGAAACTATTTCTCAGGCAAGAGCTATTTTGGGGCTGAAGCACCATGCTGAGTCAACCCGGCTACAATTCAAAGTAAAACTGCACCCAAGTTTCCTCGCAGAGTAAAACTCTCCTTTTTCCATCCCAAAAGCTCTGGTGACAAAACCAAACCCAGCACCTCCCAGCTCCCTCGGTGCCCCATGGGGGCTGCCCACCCACTCCCACCCCCGGGTTCCTCCAGGCCATGCTACAGCCAGGCAGTCCCAGGCTGGTTTTGCAGGGGGAGTAGCCACAGACACAGCCTCCCAGGCCAAGGCACAGGCTGGCAGAGGCTCCTCTGGGCTGGAGCCCAGCCCCAGCGCTTGCAGAAAGAGGGTAAAGGTGCTTTGGTGCTCGCAGAGGCACGTGGCCGTGCCACCCCACCGGCAGCGGCCCCAGCACATTCCTCACTGGGGCCGGACCTGGCAAGGCAAGGACTGCCAGACCTGTTCCCCCATCCTGGGACAGCAAACCCACCGAGGTCGTGTGTCGCCTCCCACAAGAAAGAGGGGAGGAAGAATAGAGTGAAAACAGAGCTGTATTTTTGCAGTAGTAGTGTTGGCAGAGCCCCGTTCAGGTGCCGGACTCCAGGGGGATGTTGTGGGCTGTGGAGGCAGGAGAAGGAGGAGGAGGAGGAGGATGGGGCAGGCTCCTACGGCAGCGCTGAGCTGTCTCTCGCCGAAAGGACACTGTGAGCTCAGCCCAGCCTCCCCGGGAGGATAAACTGTGTCACTTCCATGAGTTCACGAGTATTTTTGGTGGCTGGCCTGGCGCCCCGCCCACGCTGTGGGCAAGGGCTGGCGGGGGACCAGGCGGGGCTCGGCTCCGGCAGGGGAGATGGACAGCAGTGGCACCACTGCCTCGGCTGCATGGCCGGGGAGCTGCAGGGCCGGGCTGGGCGTCACCGCTCTCGGGAGCCGCTCTGGAGCTGGCTCGGTGCAGGTGGCTTGGCCATGGCTGCAGCTTGGAGGGGCCAGCAAGGATCACACTGTCCCAGGCTCGGCGCTTTGGCCACTGAGGTCATTCCTAATCGTGGGATGTTTGCAGCAACGCCTGAGGCTGCACACACGTGGTGGGGCACCCAGTGACAGGGGCTGAGGCTCATGGCCGGGCTCTGCCAGCCCCCGTGCCCTGGGCTGTGGCAGGACCAGGCTGTGGGTACAGGGACTCAACAGCTCTGCTCGGAGCAGAGGCAGGAGTGGGTGCAGCTGAGAACAGACACCTGGGGGTGAGCACCAGGGCAAGCACCCCCTGTGCTCTGCTGGCCCAGGGGTGCTCACAGGGCGAGTCTGTCCCTTCCCAAACAGTGAGAGACATGTCTGAGCTCCCCTCAGCTGGGCTACCCTGTGCCCTCAGTACATGACAAACCACAGGGTGAATGTTCCCAGACTGTGACAGCCACGATCCAGGCAGCTGCCACGGGGGATGGGGGCTCGGAGCAGGTCCCCTTGGTGCAGCCTCCATGGCAGGGGGCTCCCACGGGTCCTGGAGCACTGGCAGAACTGACCTACTCCTTCTTGACAGGGCCCTGCCCCGATGAGACATCAGGAACCAGCTCCCACTTTGTCGTGACTGACTGCCCGGAGGAATCGTGCTGGAGCGCCGCGATCCAGCAGCAGGACGGGGAGTCCCTTTCTGTCTCGCTCTGCTCCCCGCCCAACGCCTGCATCGGCCGCTACAGCATGACCCTGGAGACCTCCACCGACTACCAGGGCTCCAGCTTCCAAATCGGGGACTTCCTCCTGCTCTTCAACCCCTGGCACCCAGGTGAGGCTTTCACCTCTCTGAGTCCAGGGATCCCAAGGTTCAGACAAACACAAGATGCTCCCCAAGCATCTCCCCCACAGGTTTCATCCCACTGCAGATCCCAGGTGTCCCAAGCCCTGTTCTGAGCTCAGATCTAAGCAGAAATCCTCACTTTTCTTCCATTTCCACACAGTCCCTGCAATAGGTTGGGTCTAAGATCACCATCTCCACCCTACAACACACACAGCCCCTTTGTCACCACCCCAAACACCCAATGTCCTGTCCAGGCTGCCCCCACCACACAGTGCCCACCACTGTGGTGCTGGTGTGAAGCCCTGGGAAGTCCCTGGCACCAGCTCCTGGCTGGGCAGGGGACAGGGGAAAAGCCTCTAAATGCCCCTAATTGCCCCCAGTTGTCCCCACTTGCTCCCAATCGTCCCTAATTGCCCCCACCTGGCCCATTCCCACCCATCCTCACCCAGGCACGCAGCTATGGACTCAGTGACAGGGATGTCACTGTCCTGGTGGAATTTGAGCAGCCAGACCCAGAGGGGAGGTTTGGCTCAGTGCTGTAAGGTTTAACAGCCTTGGGATTTTCCTCTCTCCTTGTCCTTCCCCTGCTCCCAGACCGGCTGGTTTCCTGGTTCTCAAACATCCCATGCTGGATCTGCAGAGATAAGGGGCCGTAGGAAGCTCTGCTCAGCCAGGGCTGTGCTGAGCACTCGGGGTGGACGTGTGGGGTTTCCTTCTGCAAACATTTCCAGTAAATGTTGATTTCCACAGCAGTAGCTGCTGTGAGTGAAATGGCTTTGGCCGTGCTGAGCCAGCACACCCACTCCCACTGCTCACTGCTCCCCCAGGGAGGTCTCCCCTCCTGAGGAAACATCCATCTCCATTAAATAAACGGGAGGAAAGACAGAGACATGAGAAAGAATGAAAAGCAAACCACAGACCCGCTGCAGTTTTCCCATCAGCTCAAATCAACCTGGGCTGAAATTCCCCAGCAGCTGTTTAAGGCATGAGCAGTTCCAGCCCCTGGTGCCTCATTTCCCACCGGATCCATCCACAGGGAGGGGGTCAGGAAGCTAGTTGTGCAGGGCAGAGCCCTGTCCCCATCACTTGCTGTCCCCACAGAGGACACGGTTTTCATGCGTGACGAGAACGAGCGACATGAGTACGTCCTGTCCCAGCACGGGCTTATCTACCAGGGCACCTGTGATTACATCTTCTCCATCCCGTGGAACTTTGGTCAGGTGAGTGGGCAAGGGCCCCCAGGACCCTTGGGACTCCTGGCTGGCCCAGGCCATGCAGCTCTGGTGCTGCAGGACACAGGGACTTGTCCTATGTGTGTGCCCCTCAAAGACATGCACCCCAAATGCTGTCAGCACCCTGGAGGCCAGCCCTGGGTCAAAGAAAGCAGAATCTCATTTCCAAGAGGGAATGAACTGACTTCAAAGCATAGGCAAGGCAAGGGGAGTGTTTCCCCACAGCTCCTGGGGGCCCCAGGGCCATGTGTCCCTAATCGGGGTGGACCCGCTGTGCCCGGAGCCCGTGCCTGATAACGCATTCCTGGGCACTGTGCCAGGGGTGCCGATAAGGCTGTGCCCACACCCTGAGCAGCAGCCCCCGGGGCACAGGGGTTGCTCAGCCAACCCTCCCTGAGCAAAGGGCTGAGGGCCCGCAGGAGTGGGGGTGCCCATGGCCTCCACAGGATCCGCGCCTCAATTCAAGGAAGGGCTGTGACTCAGCCGTCATGGGAAATAGGTTTTCCAGGAGGTCAGGTCCGTGCCCTGACCCCTGTGCGGTTACAGGAAGCCAGATCCAGCCCCAGGACGTAGGCAGGAGGTCACCCACAGGCTTCACAGGCTGAGTGGGGACAGTGGGGACGTCACTCAGTGGATGCTGGCGGGGAGGGGACCCTGAGGAGGCGTGACCCTTGTACCCAGCAGTTCTGCTGGCAGGGACATCACTGAGCCAGAGAGGGAGGACAGAGGTGGCAGAGCCTCTGTGGGGACCTCACACAACCTTTTCTCCCTGCTCTCCACCAGTTCGAGGATGAGGTCTTAGCCATCTGCCTCAACATGCTGGACATAAACCCCAAACACCTGAGGGACCAGAACCGGGATTGCTCCCGCCGCAATGACCCCGTGTACATTGGCAGGGTGGTGAGCGCCATGGTGAGTCCGGGCTGCACCCGGCAGGGTGGCCCCAGCACCCCACATTCCCTGGGGTGCAAACACCCCCCAGCTACACCTGTGACACACAGCATTTGTCCTTCCCCCCCAGTTACACCATTTTCCTTCTCTGGGGTGTTTCCTCTCCCCTTTACATCCTTTCCCTGTTACTGCTCCTATACGTATAAGAGCCCTTTATAGAGGAAACAAATAGCAGGGGTGGACACAGACCATTCCAGGAGCACCTTTGGGATAATCACTCTCAAATTCTCAGGCAGGAGGATGTGTTTCTAAAATCCATCCCTAATTAGCACCATGTCCACCCGCATGCCAGCGAGTTCTTGCATGGATATAGGATACTAATGTGGGTGACAGTGCATGTGAATGGGGCAAAGGCTCTCTCCCTCCCTCCCCAGCCTGCTCCTGCCCCTCCATCCCTCCCCTTTTCTGCTGCCACAGGTAAACTGCAATGACGAGGACCGGGGGGTGCTGTTTGGGCGGTGGGACAACCGCTACGAGGACGGGATGAGCCCCATGTCCTGGATTGGGAGCGTGGATATTCTCAAGAGGTGGAAGAACTTTGGGTGCCAGCCAGTCAAGTACGGCCAGTGCTGGGTCTTTGCTGCTGTGGCGTGCACTGGTGAGAGCAGATGCCTCTGGTCTCCCCTTCCCCACAGGACAGGGTCACCCATCTCCCCCTATCTCCCACCCCGGTCCCCACCCTCCGTCCACTCCTGGTGCTGCATCCAGAGGGAAGAGCTGCAATCAGCCTGCAATGATTCCTTTGCAATTAGCTCTCTGTTACTCTACTTTGTCAGGAATTAGAGGGAAAAAATATAGGAAAGGGCTCTGGTTTTTCACTCAGCGCTGCTTCCCTGGCCAGGCAGCAAGGGAGGGACTGGGGCAGGCTGGGGTGAAGGAAGTGGCTTTAAGGCCAAGTTTGCAGTAAAGTCACGAATCCACTAAGATCAAAATAATGTCATGGCCACCAGGGCAGTCACATGGGGGGAAAAAGAGGAGAACAATTCCAGACTGGCTGCTGCTGGGAAACACTCACATATGCTCGTGCAGCTTCGCCCCAAGAAAAACGCTGCCTGTGAGAGCATTGATGTGTCACAGACAGACGAGACCCTTTTTAGAGGAGAGAAATAGCAGAAAGCTAAAGTGGATTTTCAGCGACTCGCAGAGTTTATAGCCTTCCTTGGAAGCACTGTAACTGCCTCCCTGCTCCCTGGGGAGCTCCCTGCACAGTGAAAGACAGCTGGGAGATGAAATCCGGGGTTCAGCACGGCTGCCCACACTCCAAAGCTCTCACAGATGCTTTTTGTGCCTTTTTTTGCTGCAATATCAAGCCCATCAGGCTGTCAGAGCCAGGTGCCACCCAGCTTGCCTGTGCACTGTGGATGTGGGAATCAGCCTCTCCCGGGGATCAGTCCCCAGGCACCCCTTTGGCAGGCAAAGGGCAGGGCAGGAGCTGTTCCAACCTGGGGCTCCGTGGGACACGGGCTGTGCAAACCTGGCGCTCTGTGGGATGGGAGTGGTGCAAACCCGGGCCCTGTCTCACCCTGCCCTGCTCCCCGCAGTCATGCGGTGCCTGGGAGTCCCCAGCCGGGTGGTGACCAACTACAACTCAGCCCATGACACAAATGCCAACCTGACCATTGACCGCTACATCAACGAGAAGGGGGAGCAGGAGAGGTACTCCTGGGACAAGATCTGGTGAGTGGCATGGCAGGACCCCAGTCTGCCACCCCTGGGGGCGACCCCTGCCCCTTCCCCAGAGCCTGGCAGGTGCTGGAGGAGGCTGAGACTTCTACCTCCTGGTTTCCCTTGCAGGAACTTCCACTGCTGGGTGGAGTCGTGGATGGCCCGTCCAGACCTGGGAGATGGCTATGATGGGTGGCAGGTGCTGGACCCGACGCCCCAGGAGAAGAGTGAAGGTACAGCGTGCTCCACACGGAAGCTCCATCCGCCTCACACCCTGACACGCCTGGGTCACCCCACCACAGCCACCCCTTGTGGCTGAACCCTGGGGTGGTGACAGTGGCTCTACTCCATGCAGGAGTTTTCTGCTGCGGGCCAGCCCCCGTCAAAGCCATCAAAGAGGGTGACATGCAGCTCAAGTACGACATCCCCTTCATCTTCGCGGAGGTGAACGCCGATGTGGTGTACTGGGTGGTGCAAGACGACGGGATGGAGAAGCAGAGCATCCGATCCTCAGACGTGGGGAAGTACATCAGCACCAAGAGCGTAGGCAGGGACAGCCGGGAGGACATCACCCACAACTACAAATACCCAGAGGGTATGGAGGATTTCAGGGGCAGAGATGTCCAGGGAGGGATGTTGCTGCTGGGAAACAACTGCAGCAGGAGGGCTGCAGGGCTCAGGGCAGAACAGCCCAGACCGGGCCCTCCCCGTACTCCAGGGAATCACAGGAATTTTGTGCACCGCAGGGTCTGAGGAGGAGCGGGGAGTGTTTGAGAAGGCACAGCATCAGAAGAAGTCCATCAGGGAGGAGGATGAGGGGCTGCACCTCAGGATCAAGGTGTCAGAGGGTGCAGACAAGGGCAGCGACTTCGATGTCTTTGCCGTGGTCAACAACAACACGGACGAGGAGCGTGTGTGCAGGGTGACGCTGTGCGCCCGTGCCGCCAGCCACAACGGCACCGTCGGGGCCCAGTGCGGCCTCACAGACCCAGCCGACATCGACATCGAGCCCAGGGCAGGTAAGAGACCCACTGGTGGTGAAGGGGTTGCTTCACCGGGACTGGGGTCAGGTCAGCCTGTGTTCAGCTGCTCGGTAGGCAGTGCCACTTTGGGAACATCCTCCTTAGTTAACTACCACTGTGGATTTTTAATCTTTATGAGAGGATGAGGAAATTGCTCAGGCAGAGGCTGGAAATGCATTTGGAGCTGGACAAACCACTACTGCTGTAGCTGTTTTGCCAAGGGAGCGAGCTGGGCACACCCAGGCTGCCATCCCCAGGCGCTCTGTGGCACTGCTCTGCATCCCTCCTGCTTTCCCACAGTCTTTGGGCTAGGCTGGGCTCTCTGGTGGGATCTTCCCACATCAGGGAGAGGGGGACTGGCCTGGCTCAGCCCTGAGTGCATGGTCCCAGGCTGGAGGAAGTGAGAAGCACTGGGTTTCCTGGCCAGCAGTGCTGAAGCTCTTGGTGTCTCCCTGGGTGGGCGTTTGGCTACAGAGCTGTCCTGGCATGGCCCCCGAACCTTTCTCGCCCCTGTCACACGTGAATGTCACCATCTGGTCATTAAACACGAGTTTGGGTTTACGTGAGTTTGCCAGAGACCCTTCAGGGCTTGGAAAGGCCACACATCTGCCGTGTGGAACACATGCAACAGCCAAATGTTTATCCTACGCCGAGCCCTGCTCCTCACTGGCCCTCTCAAACGCAGAGCTTGGCACTCTGCCAGGTGTTGAGCTGCTTCACAGGAATGAGGAATGTGCTGGCTCTTGCCACCACCACTTAGGGGAGAGGGATGTGCCCATGCTGGCAGAGGCACCAGCAGGTACTTGGAGCCTTTTGCAGGGCTGGATGGGGAGTGGGGACACGTGCTCACCCTGCTAGAGGAGCCCTGTGGCCTTTGGGGTACTTTACATTCCTGTGCAAAAGTTAATCCAACACCATTTTCTCTGAAACCTTAATTACGAGCTCCTGAAACTTCCACCCTCAGCTCCTGCCTCAGAATACAGACCTCAGGACTTCCCAGACTGCATCCTTTAGGACACCCCAGCACTCTGTGCCTGTGCAGGAAGCCAGGCTTGTTCCTCTCCCCACAGCCTCAGCTGATGCTACGGCACTTCGAATCCTGCCTTGGGAATGCCAGGCTCCATTTCTCATGGTCACACCCACTCTGGGCTCCTTGTTCCAGGCAGCTCTACAGCTGGTTGCCTTCAGCTTCCTTCTCCATCCTTCCCCCTGGACAGCCCCATCCATGAAGGACTTTCGGATAAACAACGCTGAGGGCTGAGTGAGGGCAGCTGCCAGGGACCAGGCTGCCTCCTGCATTGGCTGCCAAGGGCTGGCACTCCAGACCCCTGGTGCAGGCGTGACCCTGGAGCCTTGCCCTGGGACACGGCTCCTTCCCATCCCCACACCCTGAACGTCCCTTCTGGCACTCAGTGTTGGAGCCCCAGCCCTGCAGGAACCCCAGTTCCACCATCCTGGACAGGCACCTGGAGAAGCTCCTGGGGAGCCCAAACCAGGGCAGCAGCAGCTGGGTGTCAGTGCAGGACTCTGGGTTCTGGGCTGGAGATGCCCTGGGTGCTGAGCCCTCTCTGCTTCCCCTTCCAGAGAAGAGGGTGCCCCTGCGCATCCTGTACGAGGACTACAGGGACAAACTGACCCAGGACAACCTCATCAAGGTGGTGGCTCTCCTGAACGATCACCAGACAGGTGACATCCTCGTGGCTGTCAGGGATATTTTTGTTGAGAATCCAAAGATCAAAATCAGGGTAAGGGTCCAATGTCCCATCCCAGCTGGGTTTGAGGGGAATAAGTCGCTGTGATCATCTGGGGGGCTACCCCTGGGGCTTGGGCAGCAGGTCCTGCTTCATTGAGCAGGGCTGCATCCCCTGGGACCTGCATCCCCCTAAGGTCCTGCCTCAGCCCCAGGGCAGGGGGAGCACTATGGCCCCCAGGATCAGCAGTGCTTGGGGTCCAACCTCTCCTGCTTGCAGATTTTAGGAGAGCCGATGCAGAATCGGAAGCTGGTGGCAGAGATCAGCCTGGTGAACCCCCTCGCAGTGCCCCTCAATGGCTGCGTGTTCGTGGTGGAGGGCACCGGCCTCACCAACGGGCACCTTGTCAAGGAGCTGTAAGAGCTTTTCCCCCTTCACCTGGCTGGGATGTTGGGAATGGGGTGGGGGTAGATTTTGGTGTCTGGAGCCCCCAGGGAGGGCCGTCATGGGGCCCTGTGGATTCAGAGTGTCCCTACCCCACACCTCACTGCGGAAGGGGTTCGGCCACCGCACAGGGTCTCTGCAGCACCATGGGCCCCAGGAGGGTGACAAGGGGCTCTGAGGGTGATGGGCCACAATGATTCCCTCCCCTCCCACAGTGAGGAGCCGCTGGAGCCGCAGGAGGAGGCCAAATTCCGGGTGGATCTGATGCCGCGGCTGTCGGGGCTGCAGAAGCTGATGGTGGACTTTGAGAGTGACCAGCTGACGGGGGTGAAGGGCTACCGCAACGTTATCATCGCACCCCAGTCCATGTGAGCAGCTACCACGGCCCTCCAGCTGCAGAAACCCTGCCTCGCTGGCCCCCTGCCTGCTTTAGCCCGAGATGGCCCCAGAAGGACGATGGCCAAAGCTCAGCCCGACCCCAACACGGCGGCAGCGATGCCACGCTCCTCCCTGGGAGCATGGACAGGACAAAGGGGCTGCTGGGGTCTGGGGGCTGCTGTGGCAGTCGCTCACTTCACTGCTGTTCTCTCACCCTGTGGGGTGGAACATCTCTGTCCTGCCTGTCCCCCAGCACGGGGCACACCGGGATCCCCAGTGCCAGCCCCCTCCTCTGTGCCATGCTGGCAGCCCCAGCATGCAGAGCCCATTTCCATAGAGGCAGCAGCAGAATGACCCCTCCAGCCCCTGCCTTCGCCATCCTCTGACTGCAGCTCCATAGAGAGAGATTTTATACTGTGAGCACAAAGCTGTCTATGCACCATATACCTATAAAACAAATCTATGAATACATACTGCAAATAACCTGCTTGGGTACAGCCAGGCATTGGCTTCAATAACTGTCCTGGCACTGCAGATGCTGCAGGGAGGGATGGGACATTACCTTGATATGAATCAACTATGCAAACACTGAATAAAATCTCTATTTTTCACTTTAAAAGCCAGACCTGCCTCTTCTTGCACTTCCTCTCCCCACAGCAGGACCCAGCAACTCCTTGCCCAGCACCCATGTGGGCAGGAGGCGAGTTCTCCCAGCCCAGCACTCAGGTGGGGGGTCATTGCCCTGGTTGGCACTGCAGCCACACTGGCCTCACATTGGCCATCCCCTCTGCCACAAATCAGCCTGGTCTGGTGTTTTTGGGGTGCTCTGCACTCAGTCCCCAAAACACCTTCCCAGTTAATTTCTCCCCTGTCAGGAATGGTTCCATACTGTGCTCAGGGAACTGGAGAGGGAACACCACAAGTAACCAAACTAACAGGTCTTGCACACCCAGGCTCTGGGCAGAGCTGTCCACCCAGCCTTGGGACGTGAAGGGGCAACTGAATCCCGCACAGGGATGTGGGAGGAGAGCGGGGATTTGTCTCACACCTGGAATCAGGGTCAAGGCTCCGCTGAAGAGAAACACTTTCCATGACAGAATGGCCCTCTCACATGCTCCCCACAAACAGGGTGGGAGCCTCCCTCCTCCTACAAACAAACACCACAAAAACCATTAGAGAGCTGGTGGTGTCTGCCTGAGAGTCCCACAGCTGCCGCAGCCCCAGCAGAGGGGACGCACAGGCCCAGGGGGACAGGCTGTGGGACAGGAGGACCTCGCTCACACTGGCTGGTCCCAGTCACCCTGACATTGTGGTGTATCCCATCCCAGACTCAGGCTGGATGGAAAGCTGGGAGTGTTTCCACCAAGAACAGCCCGTTCTCCGGCTTCCCTTTCTGTTTATCTTTAGGAGGACACAAAATCTCCATGTGCAGTGCTCCAGATGCAGCTGCTGCTTCCCCAAGCCAGGTTGGGGTTTGTGGCCAGAACTCCCCAAACCCTGGCTCTGCTTCCCCCACGGGAGGCCAAGGACCCAGCTCAGCTCCAGCCCCGGCTCCTGCTCCCAGCATGGAACTGGAGTGGGCACAGCAGAGCCCAGGCCTCACATGCAGCAGCAGATTGTTCAGCCAGTGAAGCCTTTCAAGAAAACCCCCTAGGAGAACCACATGATCCATCCCCCCTTACCCTTTGGAACTTTAACCACCACATCTCCCTGTCCTGCTTTTCTCAAATGCAACCCAAAAAGGCAGCTGGGAGCTGGGACCACTGTGGGGTAGAGTGGGGACAGAGGTGGGGAGGTAGGGCCTGGCACAGGGAGGGATGAGGAGTTACACAAGCAGCTCTCCCAAGGGACAGAGAGCACCCACCCTGTGGCATGGGGACAGGGCAAGAGCTCCAGGAGGGAGAGGGATGGGGGTTCTCTCCTCCTGCATTCAGGGCAAGAGCTCCAGGAGGGAGAGAGATGGGGGTTCTCTCCTCCTGCATTCAGGGCAAGAGCTCCAGGAGGGAGAGGGATGGGGGTTCTCTCCTCCTGCATTCAGGGCAAGGGGTGGGGGCCATGCCAGCCCCCAGCTCTGGCAGCACCAACCCCCTAAACACCGGTGCCAAGAGCACGTGGAGCCCCAAAGAATCCTGAAGGAGTTAATGGCACAAACCAGCGCAGCCTTCCCTGTCAGGAACATTCCTCAGCCCAGCAATGATGCACGGCCCCTCTTTAGAGCATTTGTTACTGGGCTCTGCTGAGCCAGGCCTCCAGCTGCTCAGCGCCTGGGTTAAAAATAACCAGCAGCTCCACTGCTTCAGAGCCGGGTCCTGATAAAATAAACATTAGCACAGCTATTCCTGAAGGTCACTCCCATCCATCTGAGCCTCGGCAGAGCAAGGCTGCTCCGACGAGAAGGGAAGACTCCAAAAGCTGCAGTTATGGTTTAGGGGTTGGCTCTCAGGGCTGGTTTTTCCTCCATTATCCACAGAGCTGAGGTCGACTTCCCTGTGCCCAATCCAGATCACCAATGGAGTACCACACTGCATCCATCTCCCTGTGCCCATCCTAGGTCACAGACATGGTACCACACTGCATCCATCTCCCTGTGCCCATCCTGGGTCACAGACATGGTACCACACTGCATCCATCTCCCTGTGCCCATCCTGGGTCACAGATGTGGTACCATGCTGCATCCCTCTCCCTGTGCCCATCCTGGGTCACAGACATGGTACCATGCTGCATCCATCTCCCTGTGCCCATCCTGGGTCACAGACATGGTACCACGCTGCATCCATCTCCCTGTGCCCATCCTGGGTCACAGACATGGTACCACGCTGCATCCATCTCCCTGTGCCCATCGTGGATCACTGCCGCGGTCCCAGGCTGCATCCATCAGACCCTTTGGCACTCTCGCTGTGCAAGCAATAAATTATAAATTAAATATTTCCAGCATCCATCACATGGGAGGGTTTGTAATTCAGTGCTAGTCCAAGTGCCGAAGCCAGGAGGGAGCATTCTCATGGAGGGCAGGTTATGGATATACCTCGGCTCACTGGAGATGCTGACTTGCCGAGAACTGATTGGAAACTCATTTCAGACTTGATGACCTTTAACTTACCTTCATTGACAGATCGAAACTAGAACAAACTCCCATAAATCAGAGTTTTCACAAGAACAAATCTATGGGATTTCCAAATGCTACTGCCTCTCCAAAGGTCTCCCTCCTCCTCCACAAACATGGGACACATTTTTACTCTCCTTGGTCCAAAGAGACAACTGAGGCACCATCAAACAGTGAAAGAGACAATAAACCCCTGATGGCAGGAGGTCCTGCTTGCACCCTCATGGGAAACCCTCCCCTCTTCCACAGCCACGGGAGGTGCAGGAGACACTATGGAGAGATGCCTCTTCCAGCATGGCCATCCCATGGATAACTCCAATAGCCTCTGTACCTGCTGGACCCCTGATGGAGCTTCCCAGGGGAGCACCCCTGTCCAGCCCCTGTGAAGTCCCTGTCCAGCCCCTCACAGCGGGCTGAGCTGACACATACAAACCAGTAAGGACTGATGAGCCAGGCACTGGCAGCAGAGGGATGTGCTGACCATCAGCTGCTTGTCCCTTCCCAGAACAAGACAAGCTTTATCCTTTCCCAGAAAGACAAAACTTGTCTTTTCCCAGAAAGATTAAACAAGATTTGCCTCTTCCCAGAAAGAAGTGACAAGACCCCGAATCTGCTTATGATTTACTATTAGTTGTCACACAGATTAGTTCTGTCAGCAGCAGTGTAATGCTTGGCCACTGTGCCCCAGCGAAGCTGCAACCCATCACATCCTTGTGCCAAGGGAAAACACTGGGACATGCAACCCCTGTCCAGAATCCAACCCTGATGGGCTGTAGAACACTGGTCCCTCAGGCTCTGCACCCAGGGGGCATTTCTGTACCCAAAATGCTCGTTTTCCTTATCCATCCCCTTCCCATGCTGGCTGGTCCTGGGATTTCCTGAGTTTTGCCTCAAAACTTGTATGTGACCAGCATGACCACGATTCCTTCTGCTCCAGCACACATGGGGGCCTGTGAGGCCCTTGGCCTTTATTAAACTTCTTCCTAACTGTTGTTACATGAAGTCACTACTGAAAACAAAAACAAAGAACACGTTTCTTACCTACTGTTGCCTTCTAGCAGGTGAGACAGAGGCAAAGGATGCCTGTGGCACATCCCTAAAGCCAGCAAAATCACTGGCAAATACATGTCCCGGCCTCACTCCAACAGAGTGAGTGTCACAGCACCAAGTCTGCTGTGATATTTCATCCAAGTGTTGTACCAGGTCATTTTTTTTCAGAGTTTTAGGGACAGCTTATACTTTTTCCATCTAATCCTAGAGATAAATATACACGAAGCTTGGAACTGACCAGGGAATGTATCAAAACTTGGCCCAAGTAAACAGAAAAAGCCCACGGCAGCCTGCCCTGGGTCAAAGTGTTGGCAGCACAACTATCCAGCCTCCCCCCACATGATGCCTCCACCACTCCAAGGCTCTGCCAGCTCTTCCTCATTACCATCACAACCTGGGATCTCACAGACTGACCCATCAGTTAGTCAGGAGTGAATCCCTCACCTTGTACAGGTGCATAAGCCACCACTCCTTGGTTACCCAGTAGGGCATGCACACGAGTGCACTCAGGTACAGAACTGCAAAGACAGCTGCCTAACAGTCAAATATTTTTAGAGGCGTTTGTTCCAGCTCTTAAAAAAACAACAAAAACCCGATTTGCAAAGGCAAGGAAGGACAGCCAGTACCTTGTCACATTTATGTCTTTGAAAACCCCACCTTAGTTCCTGCAACACCACACAAAGGTGGTTTTCACTGGGAGGAGCCACACCAGCTCCCTCCTGCTCCCACAACACTGCCCAACCTCTGCAAGGCTTTGTGAAAGCAGTGCTAAATATAGTCCCTTTAAGGGAAGATTTGTAAATCAGTATAAAACATAATCCGCTTTGCAGATACTCTCCAAGGCATATGAAACAATCACTGTTTGCCCACAGAGGCTGTCGCAGGCTGGTTAATTGAAGAACCCCTAAACCCCCCCAAAACCTCCCGAATTAACTCCCAGGGCAATGTGAAGACCCCCAAAGCTGAGAGGCTTCAATCACACTGACCCTGCTGGAATAGCAGCTCCTGGTGCTCATGCAGGGAGGCACCTTCCTCCCATTCCACATTTGGCTTTTATTTGTATTTTTCCCAGAGTAACAACTCACACGTCCTACAGAAATCCCACATTTCCACTCTGCATGAAAAACTGACACAAGGATCTCCCCAAGTCACTGCCTGGGCTTTAGAGGGGTAAAAAACCCAGACAAAACCCACAGGGTGATGGAGCATTGAGGAAAGAAGGACACTACTGTTCAATGACACCCTCTTTATTCAAAAATAGATATCTATGAGACATTTCAGAATATACTGCTGTCAAATGGCAGCCTATATGTCTAAATTAATTCCTAAGTCAATTCATATACAGATTTAAGCTTTTGTTAAAAAAGACACACTGTGGGGAAATCTGTTTAACCTTCAGAAAATGTCACCCAGTTCACCAGATGCCCTTTGCCCAAAAAGTAAAACAAATAAAATTAAAAACCACAAGACTTCATTTAAATTAAGCAAAATAAAACACACACATATATGCGGGAAAAAAAAAAATCAAAACATTTCAATTAAAAAATAAAATTAAAAAAAAGACAGACAACTCTCTCACAGATCTGCCCAAAACACAAACGTGAGATGCCAACACATTTGTCTACATCAGTTTTTGACAGTTTTTGTCCTATAATGGATACACATTCAATCAATGCTCAAAATAACTTGGTTTAAACAGCCTCGGGGTAATTCTGTGAGCTGAATCACGATGGGAAAGAGTCTTTTGGTTTGGGTTCTTGAAGTTTGGTGGGGGTTTTTTTTTGTTTTTCATTTTTGGCAAAAGCAGAGAGAATGATGTACAGTGCTTAATCTAAAGTCTGGACCACAAAAGGCTGCACAGTCAAAGTGACTCAGGGAACAGATAGTTCTGCCACTGGAAAAATTCCTGTAAACTAAAGAGAAAAAACATTTGTCGGCTGGGCAGTGAGGGTGCAAGGAGCGTTAAAAAGGACAAAAGGAAGTGTCAGTAGGAAAAGGACGTGAGCTCCTGAACAACTGAATGATCAAAAGACGCTGTGTTGTTGTTTGCTGTAACTGAGTGCTGACCGGGCGACTGAACAGCCTGCAAAATAAATTAACGCGGAGCAGAACGAGCTTTGCATTCCTGCATTTTCTTCTCCTGGCTTTGACACCAGCTCAAGACCACAGGGAGGCACAGAGAGAGCATCTCAGCTCACTTCAGCCTCTGTGTTATAAAACCTGTGTTACCAGATCAAGTGTCTCCAGAAACAGAACCTGTTTTATAGTGAGAGGTGCTAAATTTGAACAGAATTGTATCCAGATTGGAATGGTTCAGTGATCAGAGTCCAGCTTGTCACACCTAACACACAAACTGAAATGTAACTACACCCCTGGCAGCTAAAACACTAGCCAGCAACATAATGGAATTAAGAGCTTTTTAAATTTACCTTTTTTGTTTTTTACACTTCTCCTGATTATAAAAATCAACTCACAATATGTGACACAAAATTAAGTACATCCTTCTAATATCTACATGCATGGACAGGGTACATGTGCATACAGGATATATGCATATATATGGGTCTATTTTCTATATAAATAAGTATTTATACCACATTTAACTTCTGTGCATCAGACAACTTCACTAAAGCTATGGAGAGAGTTTCTATCATTGTATTTTCAATGTAATCATCCTGAGAGCAGACCTAACAGTGCCTGTCACAGGGACACCAGCAGCTGCCATACACCATTCCAGCCTCTCAGGTCATTAAATCAAAGCTTCCATCATCATCTAATTTCATATAATGAAGAGGAAAAATGTGGTATAAATCTAAGGTAGCTAGAACAAAATTTACTTCCACTCCCACTTAGGTAACATCCAGTTCTGCTTTGCTCAGCACAGTGTAACTTATGAGTCTACCTCTAATTCACAAAGAAAAGCTGCTCATTTTTATTGCCTGTGACTTCAATTTACATCCATGCCAAATGGGAACTACCTTCACATCAGACCACAGCAGTACGAGGAAGTGCAGGTTTCGGAAGAATCTTTCCCTGTACCATTGCTGAGCAGATGCCTTTCCCTGACGCCGCCGTGGCACAGGACTCGCATGCACACACATCCCTACGAGGCCCACAGGGCACTCCACTGCTCCCAGAGATGGGGCTCAGAAACCCAGCTAAAACAGATGAGACTTATTCAGAAATAACACAATATTTGTACAGAGGGAAGATGCTGCATGGTCAATCTTCCTCTGGAAGCTCCCCAGGCATGTGTGTACATGATTCGTGATCTTTGTGGGGGTAACAAGTGCTAAGAGCAAACAGCAACTAAAGAGTATGGGAAAAGATGAGAGAAGTTTGCCTAAATGGACCACCCCCACTCCCTTCAGAGCTCACAAAACTCACTCCTCTTCCTCCCCTCACGTGAGCCAGTGTACACAGAGAGGGTGAGTACGAGCAGCCAAGAGGTTCAAAGCAGGGTCTGCAAGTTCCTTCCTACTGCAGATCTTGGAAGACTGGACTTCCAGCCAACACCAGAGTCTTCTTACTTCTGCTGGTAATAATGAAAACTGGGGCACAGGGTTTGTTCTAGTCTGTTGAAAACAGGTCCCCAGCAGATGGCAGAGGTGCCAGACCTCCTGTGACATTGGGCAGCAGTGACAGGTCTGGAAGGCTCTGGATGTGGGATTTCAGCTCCTTGCGCACTTGGGTTACCCGAGCAAGCTTCTGTTTATATTCCTGAGGGAAAGAGACAAGAGAACACAGATTAAGCACAGCTTAATTAACAGTGCTGTTAGTTAAGCCAGGAGTATCTTCCAGGTGAGGACTCACAGAAGGTGGCCAGGCCCTGGTGCTCTGAGCGACTGCTGGCACAACTGCAGACCCTGCCATCTGCCCCAAATTCACAGCCTGCCCACAGGCTCTGGCATCCCTAAACTAATAACCCTGCCCTGCCTTACTAATTTTACATGTAAAATGTCCCCAAACCAGACCACACTGGGGCCTGATAGAGCATTTGAGAGAAGTGTCACTGCAGAGTTGCTTTATCCTTGTGTTCTTCCCCAAATACTGACTCCCAGCTGCTGCCAGACTGTTCCTCTGATACCCCTCCACTGCCAGAAGCCACAAGCTGAGGCACACCACAGGTATTACTATGCTGCCAAAATGCTCATTGCTTTCAAATTTGATCAATTTTGAACACTTAATTAATCCAATTTTCCCTTTCAAGTCATTAAATCAAACCCAAGTTTTGGTTGTCAAGCAGGGCCTCCTTTATGAGCTCACGTTACAACCCCAGCAGCTGTGCCGTGAGACCGGCATGGCAGGGACACCATGGAAACACGTGTAGGATCACTGAACGTAAACCATGGAAAGGCACATCCACACTGGATACAGACACTAAAATCTTCAGGATTTTATTACAGAGGGAAAAAAAGAGCAAGTTAAAAATCCCTGAAGAGGAAACTTGCAAGTGGTTTTTCCACAAATGAGGTCTGGATTGAGCAGTAAAAGTGCAGTACGAAATCCCTATCCATGTGCAGAAATTCCCCCAGGTCTCAAGAGACACCACTGACTTTTGTTCATAATGAGGAGAGAGAGGAGGAGTTTGGACCATGAAAATGGAAGAAAGAACTGTGCCTTGGTCAATTCTGCTGAGAGGCCTCTTAAGAGCAGCCCAACACACATCCAAGTTATCCAATACAGAAGATTAATTAAAGACTGTTTCTGTAATTTTCAAAGTTTTGTGATTCTATACATTCACTAACAGTCACAGAAGACAGCAATAGAAGGAATAAAACTCCAGTAGCACATAATTTCTTTTGGAATGTGCCAGTCTTTACTCAACTACATGTGGCCTACTTTTCATGGCACCTCCAGAATGCAGGAAACAATGAGCTTAAGAAAAAAACTATACACAGAACAGACTGCCACGCAGCCAGCTAGAATATCAATTTACTTTTCATTTCTTAATTACTTGGCAAAGAGAACAGAAGTTTATATCTCTGAAGATCAAATGAAACTAGGCACATGTTTAATCAAAACATCTTTCTGAAGAGTTTACAACTTTAATCCAGACTTTCTAACCTTCTCAGTGATGGAAATTCTCTTCACCTTCTCCAAACATCAAAGCACAGCAGTTCCTGTGGGGTTACAAGCAAGGAGTTTACACTCTCTGTGTTTCATTATTTTGAATTAGAACAGTGAGAGCAGCCGTCAATCGCAACAACTCCCGATACCCCTGCAATGGCTGTTGAAGTGTATCCCATAAATTTCCTGCCAGCTCCAAGTAGGAACATCTTTTAACAGCCTACTTCAAACTTAAATCCTTTATGAGGCCCAGTGAGTTAATACACCAACATAACCAAACATTTCTGTTAACATACACAGGATACACAGTGAAATACACAAGTCCAAACAAAGCCCTCCCAGCTCCATGAAATGCAGGGTGCTGTTCTCATGCCTAGAGAACAGCAAAAAAAACCCCAAAAAACAAGACACCTCAAGGTGCACACATTAATTTTGTGAGGGTTTGTCTTGTTTTAATGAAAGACAGAGAATCAGGACCAAAGTAAGAATGCACCCACATCCGTAGTCACGCTCTTTGGGGAATTCTTAAAGAGGGAAACAAATTGAGAAAGTCACGAGATTAAGACAGAGAACAAAACCAAACACCACAGATTCTTTAGCATTAATAGAAAACAGCAGCAGATAAAGAGGAGTGCCATGGAGGCACAGCATTCCGACACTTGGGATTCTTCTCCAAAGAACGTGGGAAACCAACCCTGGGGAAAGGGAGAGAGAGCCCAGAGTGCTCAGATCAGGGCTGGCACATCCCCAGTGCTGGAGGCAGGAGACAGCAGCACACCAGCTCCTGCACACACGGCAGAGACAGCAGGAACATCTATTGTGCTGCTGTACTCCAAATGCTGGCAGAGACAAGGTGGAAGAGGCTGGACTTGGAGATCCAAGTCCAGACAATCTTAAAAAATATTTAAAAATCCATAATTCAGGCCATTGTCAGGGAGTGATGGATATCAAGCCAGGAAAGAACAGGCAGCACTTCCTCCTCAAGAATGCCAAACTGTCAGGAGTGAGTATCAGCAGGTGCTTCTTTTTTCTGTAGTAATTCCCACTAAAGATAGGAACAAAAAAAAGAAGGGCAAGGCAGCCAGCAAGTCCTCCAGGTCTGATAAATAGGCAGTGAAGATGAAAAGAAGTTGAAAATTCCAGGCATAAGCCAAGAAAATACCTCAAATATGGCTTGAATTGCCAAGATCCACACAAAACAATTACGGCCTCATGGATCCAATTATGGATCCACATAAAACAATTATGTAAAAACAGGTACAACCTCCATGGAAAGACTAATGTCCTGCCATTTTCAGAGCAAAACTGATAGGGCCAGGATCCACCACTTCTCACGGACAGTCAGGACTGGAATGCGATGGCTTTTCAGCTGAAGATGACTTGCGTGACCATTACAGTTGTATTAGATGCAAACAACATTCCTTCCCCAAAAGAGCTACTTAGGGGAAGGAGAATCTTGCCAATGCCTTGCCTGACAGCCCAGTTCTCATAAAACACACTGACAAATGAAGTACCACCAAGATGTATCCAAACTATGCTGCTGCTGGCAAACATACAGACTTAGGAGCAATTCCTCTGCACATTAACAGCACCAACCTGCTTCCAGATTCACAATTAACAGCTTCAAGTGTTTAGGAAAATATTGCTCTTAGCATGTCCTTATTTTCAGGGATACTCTACATTGAGGGCTACACAGAACACTGAGTTATCAGGAATATCCTCCCAGTTTGAAGAGAGATTTTTGTATGCATATGATGACAAAAAATAAAAATCAAGTCACCTTGAGAAACACATTCCTTTCAATTCTAAGTAATTCCACCTTACTAATAAGTAAATGCAAGCATTATCTAGTCAACACCAAAGGCCTAAATCCTACCTGTCAAAAAACGAAGACAGAAAAAATTCTCACATGGAAAAGGCAGCAACAGCCCCCAAACCATTAAAAACTGGCTCAGAAAAACATCACTAAATTTAGGAATGGAAACTAAGGGAGTAACCCAGAAACCGAGATTTCCTAGAATAGATGAATACTTAGTGGACAGATTGGATACACAACACAGAGCACGATAGAAAACTGTCTGCTCCATGCTTAACCCTCTCCATCCCTCTGGGCCTGAGATGTTGTGCTGACTTCCTGGCAGAGCTGTCAAGGAGTGGAGAGACCATGAGCCAGAGCTGGGACAGGGAATGCTGGCTGCTCCTCTCAAGAATACACAGCAGCAGAGACACAGAACCCCCTTCCAGCTTGAGGGCTTCGCTTTTTCCACAAGTTCTGGCCATATTCTCCAACACAGGACTCTGGAAGCAGGTTTTATGGGAAACCATGTTTTTCATGCAGCCCATGATGTGCTTGGAAACTGCACCTTGCAGATTTTTCCATAAGGTCCTTCCATTCCATGAAACTCAACAACACGAAGCGCAGTTAAAAGAAGCTGCTGCTTTCTGAGGCCTTCGTTTGTACTCTGTGTCGAGCTAATTGCCTCATTGCTCAGTAGGCTTATATTAAGATTAATAGTATTTGGATGCTATTTGCTTTTTTTAGACAAAATAATGAGATCTCTGCTGTAAGCAGGAGTTTCAGGATGATACAGAAAAAACTGGCACTGTGCCACACAGATGCTTTTGCTAATCAACATTCCCTTTCAGTGCGTGGCGTTCTACATCCTCAGTGGCCAAGAGAATTAGATACTCAGTCCTTGAAACAAATGCAAAATCAGAATTAACCACCACTGAATGAATCTGACAGAGTGTTTCATTCCAAAGCAGCCTTGCTTGAACATTATAGAACTGACTGTAATCAACATGACAGGAAATTCATCCTGAGCACTGCTGCGTGGCCTGGTTCACCTTGTCGCGTTCCACAGCACCAATTTCAGCTTATTTTGGCTCAGAGTGTGCACTGGACACGTCCTCTCCCACACAGGGTCGAGCAGGAACATGCTGTAAGTCATCACAGCAATTGCATCTACTGAAAAAACATCTAACTAAGCATTAATGAGGATTTGGAAAGTGAATAGGAAGAGCAGCCGGTCAGGCGCAATTTTGATATGCTGCAGCTTGAGACAGCTGTAGGACAGCAAAAGACCACAAGTCAGGGGAAAAATGCATCAAAGGCTCAGCAGAAATTTGCAGAGTATGTAGTGAAGTGAAAGGTCTGACAGCCACGTGGATTATACGTTCAGGTAAAACCTCTCTTTAAAAACATTAGATACACCACAGTACTGCAGCAGGTTAAGTATTCCTTAGCTTCTGATCCTTGCCACTTAACCTATGTAAAGTACTTTTAAAACATAGTCACTAGAAAAAGAACAGAAAGGAAAACTTCTGCCATTCCAGAAGCTGATTGCATCAGAACCCACTTCAAAAGCAAAGTGAAACCAAATGCCAGGCTGAAGCTAGGTTTCCTCATTCTGCAGCAGCACTAAACCAGCAAATCTGAGGTTTTATCTGAAAGATGTAGTCCAGGAATCAGAGCTTGAATGATGTATTTCCTTACAGAGCCTTCAGTTCATTTTCAGACCTTAAATTCATTCAGTCTTGCTCTTTTAAATTTGACAAGGCTTCTTTCTTCTGCGGCATCGTTCATCACACTTCAGCAGAGATGGCGTTTCTGCTCTCGGCAGAATTACGCATTCTCAAACCATAACTCGTTTCCTTGCTCTCCTCTTAGTTTAGCACAACAGAACAGGCAGCAGTAGAGGCCTCCATAGAGCATTTCTCCAGCTGCTGGGAATGCCTCAACCTCTGCAAAGTTCAAAAGCTCTCAGAAAAAGCCCAGGCTGCTGCCACTGTACGATGGACACAAATCCTCATTTCATTTGCCAATTACCCTTCCAGAAATAAACATTGAGGGGGGTGCATTTGGTGCTCACCACAAAAATCAACATCCAGGGCACGAGCCAACAGCTACATATTCACCTCTCCAAGCATCTAATGCTTTTATAGCTAAGCAAGAGCGTGGTCATACACTTGTTCAGTAAAGTGCATAAAAACATTGTATGTTAATACTGTAAGATTTTTATTTGCTTTTATTGTTTAGCATTATTCTGTTTGCAGCACTACTATAATTATAAATACCTACAAGCACCTACAAAGTGAAGGAACTGTATCTCTACACTGTGCAAAGAAACACAGGTGTTGCCTCGAGCCATACATGCCCCAACAGACCCACATTCCCTGGGGTTGTCAGCTCATCACATCCCTGCACAGCAGCCCGTGCTCCTGAACCACATCCAGAGGCACCAATAGCTCACAGCTGGTAGGACTGGTGCACAGCCCGGCATTCCTTGCCCCATTAGTCACCAGTTTGGTCCTACAGACCCAGGTCTGACACTGTGCCCAGGTGCTCCAGCTCAGGATCTCCCTGTGTGGGTCACAGAACCAACCCCACTCTGCTGCTGGTTCCCACAGCTGCTCCTGCTGCTTCACGCATGTAAAATACTGACAGTTTTGTTTCCTGGCAGGAACCTTAAAACTTCATCTCCTGTTTCACTGTCTAAAACCACTGAAATGAATATACCACACAACCCAAGAATTCCTGTCTGAGGGAAGCAGCAGCCACAAAGCTGTGCCAATAGTGACACGCTACAGAGACCCAGGCAGTGGAAGCAGCACAGCAATAAATTGCCTATTAACCCACTGAACTAAATTGTATTTCAAGAAAATGTGTAGTGCTGGGCAGTCCAGAAAACCTCAAGTGAGAATGCACTTCATCCCTCAGAGATGCATTATCAAAGAGGGTTTGCAAATTTGTGTGGGCACAGCATTAACACCTTATTAAAGGTGCCTTGAAGCCATGAATATTAAAACCCACAAACATCTAAAAACCCCCAGAGCTCTCAGCAGGACTCTAAGTGACAATTTTTCAGCTGCAGCCAAGAATCAGAATATTTCCCCTAAACTGGATCTTAAATACAGTATTTTTAGATTTATAGCTGCAGACATGTAAACACACACTTATTTGAGTGCATACACCCCTCCACATACACTGCCCTACATACACATACTGCCTCTGCTGCAGCATGTTCCTCATGTCACCTTTCACTAACACAGCTACAAAAGGGACATGGAAGAACTGCCTTCACCAACTGCAAATCAAACCAAAAATTCTGAATGCACAATCTTCTCTTTTTTCTGCCTCTCCTCCCCATCAGGTTAAAATAACCCTCCCTCCACTCACTCCAGGTTTTCTACGGTCAGTAGTTATTTCAGGCACCCATGAAGCTTCTATACAACGTGCCATTTCCTTGCACTACCTTTCCTTGGTTCTTCCAGTCTCATCTATTTATCTGACTTTATTTTACAGCTGCCTGGTACACCAGCATGGGATGTTCTCCCCACTACATTTCAGTTTTACACAAACTAATTCCCTGGATTTTTTCTCCTTGCCTGCCACGCATTCCAGAAGAGTGCTCTGACTTCAAAAGACAATTCTCCTTGAAGTTCTGCAGGCTCAGGTGCTGGAGGACAAAAAACCTCCCCAGCTGATTGCGCTCTGTAATTGTAATGGGGCAGCAATGGCCAAAAATAACACAAATCAGGAAACTTCCATTGGAAGTTCAATACTAATGTGAGATACAAGGACACCTTATCTCATTCTTATAGAAACAACAGTTCCTGGTTCTACGCCTGTCTGAAAGTGGATTTTATTTCCTGTCATCTGCTATTGTGAATGTCCAGGCCACCTCTGATCTATCCCAGCCATGGAAGATCAAACAGCAGCTGCAGTATCAAGCCCACAATTGCTGAGCAAGATGAAGCACCATTTAAAAAGAAATTCAGTGTTCAGATGTTGAATGACAGTATCCCCCATACCTTTCAGGAAGTTAACCAGAGGAATACTTACCTTTGAAAATATATGCCTTGTTATAGGTTATTTAGTATCAGTTTGGGGCCAGCTGACTTTACTGACTGATAGAATTAAAGAAAATCTACCTTCTTAAGTGCTCTTAGCCTACAATGAAGACACCACAATACCACTCCCAGGATAATGGAATCCTAATTATTACACTTTGATTTTTTCCATTGCTACCCTAAAACCAGAGGTTGTCCATACGTTATGATCTTCAGGCTCTGTGCCAGCTTTCTCCCTTCAAATCACCAGTCCTTCTTTGCCCCTCGCTGTTTCAATCCTTACTCGTGCCAGCTGTATCCATGATTATGTGTAATTCCTTTCCAAAGCCACCTTCCTCAGCAGTGTCCCTCAGTTAAACAGCCTTACTGCAACTGATGACAAGAGCTTTCTCACAGGGGTTTGACATGCAGAGCATTAGCTCACAAGATACAAACACGCTGAGTTTATGTATGTTTTGAAAATTTGCTGTTTCATGAGGGACAGCATTAACAGGATTAGTAAACAACTGCAGCTGTTTAGACTACAAAAGCTGCTTTTCAAAAAGACACAGATTAGCTGCTTTCATTGCTATCACAGTGAAAGACTTTGCGAGCAAATAAAATACAAAAAATATCCAGAGTAATTCCCAAATTAGGTATTTCCATCTCTTAAAATACAGCCCTGACTTTTACTATTGTCAGAAGCCCCTCTTCCCAACCAACAGCCTTGGCCAATGAGGATGGTGAAGTAAACAATCCATCTTCTATCCAGACATAACCTCTCATCTAAGTCAGGAAACTTACAGCACAAGAGGAAAAACTCATAGTACAAAGATTCTGGGAAAGATACCTCAAGAGAGCAAAGCCTACAATGAGTAGATATGTAAAATTAGATTGTTTTAAGTTATTTTCCCATTTCAGACCTTGCCTGAGTAAATGTTTTGGTTTTTTAATACATTTTTAATTGCTACAAGTTTCAGATCCTTCTAGTAAAATGCTTATTAGCACTACAAAGAAAAATCCAGGCTTATCAATACTGTGAGAACATCAAAGACTCAAACAAAACTGATAAGCAGATCTGGCCTGCCTTATCTGTAACCAGCATCTTCCACTGTTTATTAACCCTCTACAAGGGCAGAACAATGGAACGCTGTAATCAGGCAACATCCCTCACTGAGGTTTGAGAGCTGACACGAATATCAATTGTGCCTCACGTTCACTGTTGGAGTGGCATTTCCTGCAACTGTTTAGACTGCTACAGCACTGAGGCCACCTTGTCTGACAGAAGATGCCAACCTAAACAGATATTTAATAAAATCCTAATATTTAAATAAGATCATTCTTTATTTTCTAATGTAATGAAGAACTGTGTTTATACCTAACAGTGAGCAAGCAGCCTGTCCCACTGCCATCAGTAGGATTGCTACCATTAACAAAGCAGCTCAGCCGGCAAAACGCTTAATTTTCAGGATTACATTTCTGCCTCTGCCAGAGTTACAATTTTCAAGTAACATTCCTTATCAAAAGGATATTTTCCAAACAAAAAAATCTCCATGATTGTCACAACATTTCAACTAATGCATTAGAAATTGTCATTATGGATTTCTCAGTCTCACAGTCTCAAACTGACTCAAGATTATGAATTGTTCTGGGCCTTCTAAAATGTTATTGTGCAGCATTTTGCTACTTATTTACTGCCTTTCTGAAAATCAAACAGCAGTATGTCTATCATTTATGTATTTTTTTGACATACACACAGATGTCTTTCTTTAAGCAAGAAAAAACCCCAAAACCTGACCCAAGACTTCCACAGAAAAAAAAATCAGTTCCCAAACGAGATTTGGTTCCATGGCATCATCTGTGTCCACGTCTGAAAGTGTTTTTTCTGACTCACTCATAAGACTGATGCTATGCTTGAAGAAATTCAGTCACAAGACACTGAGAAACTCCAACATAAACACACAGCAAAGAAAACACTCAAAATGAATTTTATCCAGGAACAATGTTGCCGAGCTGTCAGAGGACGAGGTTTACCATGAGAGTAAACAGAGACTGCAATTGCTGCAGCACAGTCTCCTTCCAGGAGATTTTGTCCTCCACATCCCCTCCCATCCCACCCCGCAGCAGCTGCTCATCACCAGCACTGCGGTGCAGAGGAACCCTTAATGTGCCGCCAAGGGGCAGTTTAGCAGATGGCAGAGTGACATACAACCACAGTCATTAATTAAACTCCTCGCTAGTCCCACAACGTGCTGCCGAAAGAACTTCCATGGAGAAGGCACGTTTCGGATAAACAGCTGTAAACAGCTGGCTGCAAAGCCTCGAGCAGGGGGGCTCAGCTCAGCCCCAGGTTGTTTTAGGGTCCTGCCCTCCCTGTTTGAAGGAGTTGCACAGGAAACAAATTACTGTCTTTCACCACCAGCCCCATTTACACTTCACCACAGAAGCTGTGGCTAAGTGGCTGTTTAAAGGATGGAGAGCAGATCTGGCTTAAACTGCTTCCCCTAATCAAGCAGGGGCTCAGGAGGCAGATGAAGGACACCTAACCATCAGGAAAAGAAACGAAAAAGCAAGCAATATAAAAAACGCAGCTAATTATGACAAAAAGAAGGTTGATTTTTTGAAAAGGGGGATGTCATACCAAAATAGGCTACGTGTTAGGTAAGTCCACTTTTCTTTAAGAAGTATAGAGCTCTGGGCCTTCCAGGTGCATGGAAGCATCTAGACTGAATATCAGAAGAGATTTGCACTCTTCAGATATGACACTGCTTTCTTACCCGTTTTACTCCAAGTGTAAAGGTAACTAGAACCTAGATAACCTAGACCCAAACGTGAAGGTAACACCTAGAATCATGTAAAGACAACACCTAGAATTATCTCCCTTGGGGAGAAACCCACAGATTAGGAGTCCAGGGGGAGCATTTGGTGAGCCAATTGTTTTGCCAGCCCTGGTAACAGCACTCACCTCCAGCTTCTTCTCCTTCTCCGTGAGCACATCCTTCTGGTTCTGGGTGTACTCGATGAGCATCCGCGCCAGCTGGCGCCGGTCCTCCAGCTCGGCCGCCAGCCGCCCGTTGTACTCGGCCAGCAGCAGACACGCCTCGTCCACGGTCTTCGACAGCCGCTCCGCAGCCTCTTTGTCTGCGTGCAAAAGTGTCGGGTGATTTAGAGGACAAAGTTTAAAACTTCCAATTGCTGACAGAAGGGCTGCAATTCATGAGCCGCAGGCACAGTAACATCTTGTTCGTAAATACACTTCTGGCTTGACAGGAAAATAAGGGCTGTTATCACAGGTATATACAGGAAATAGGACATAGACCCTTCGTGGGCTGTATTTTAGACACTGACATAACTGACTGCATTTAATCCTTGCAGAGGTGTCAGTGAAAGAGAGGATATAAATCTATGAATAGTAAGCCTCTATGAACAGGTTAATTAAAATGTTAGGAGTACCTTCAGGTAAAGAAATCAGGTGGTTTCTACATTTAAACACCGTGTGCATTTGTTAATTCCTCTTACATATGAGTGATTTCAAGTGTATTGACACAAACCTAGGAACTGCACACAGTCCAGTTGGACACTGTAAGATTATAAAGAACTGAATAAGTGATAGTTCATAATGAGTTCTAAATTAAAACTACCTCCAGGAACAAGAGTCTAAAGGCTTCTATTAAAATTACTTTTCAAATGCAATTGCAAAAGTTAATTCAAACAAAGACTGACAGATTAATGGGGGTGGCAATTTGCCTTTCCCATAGCAATCAAGGAGTATGTGTGTACTCAGCAGACTGGTAGAACCCAAAAATATATCAATCAAAGAGTATGTGTGTACTCAGCACAATCTGATAAAACTTCAAGATATCTTAACAGTTGAGGTGTTCAAAAGCAAACATCCACTTGAGAACTCCGGCCCAATTTCCTTTGTATTCTTGCAAAATGCTGATGATGCTCTCAAAATACAAAAGCCTCAGTCCAAGCCACAAAAAATGGAAGCAGCTATATAAGTTTAATCTTCAGTGTTACTTCACAGGATTGCTATCTGTTAATTACCCCAGAACTACAAAGCAAGGACACAAAAGCAGGAATTCACTCCACTATGCATTGTGATTATTTAAAAAAAACCCCCACACTTTGATTTCTAAGTTATTCTTTGGGCCCAAGTTCATCCATCTTCCAGTCTCATACCTGTAATTTTCTCCAGTAATGAAACATCTTGAACTTCCTGAGGCAGGGAAGCGATTTTTTGCCGCACTGTCGCATCTCCTGACGCTGCATTTTCCAGGTCTTGTAGGGCTTTGATCAAATCCTCAGTCTACAAGAAGTGAGCCAACAGTAAAACCAGGTAACCTTAACCACATCCATTTCCCAAGCATGCGGCCACTCCAGAGGAGCTCTCCCACCTCTGAAAGGCACCATTTGGGGAATGTTTTCTTCAAGTAATTTTTAAACCTAACACAGGGAGCATTCACTGAGTTTACACTATCCCAGTGTTCAGCTCCTCCTGAATAATTACAGCAGGGTCACCCTTTTCAAGACTCTGCAGTGGGAAACTTCTCAGTCCAATTAAGATAAGTGATCATTTAAGACATAGCTGAGAAGGACATGACCACACTAGTCTGAGAGAACCACCAGCCCTGTGTGCTGCCTCAAGCTGGGACTGAATCTTCCACCCAAGCATCCCTGACAGTCTCTTTGCCTCCCTGGAGTGTACAAGCACCTTTTTGTTCTGTTCTAAAGCTGCATTTTGACAGAGCAAAAATACCCAACACCAAATTTCCATCAGTCCAAATAAAATTGTATTAGATTTCCATCATGACAAGGTTTAGAGTTCTGTAATTTTTTACTGACCATAAACTCCAATGATGCTCTTCCTATAAAGCAAACTTTATAATGCCCTGATTTTGCAAAGCCATGGCTGTCCTCACCCAGCTCCTTGCAAGCACAAAGCTTTCTGCAACTGAACTGGGCTCCTCAGTGTCCCCTCAGCTCATCTCTCAGCTGGTTTTAGTGCACTGTGGAAAGATGTGTCAGTTTGAATTAATTCACTCAAAATGCATCCAAACTTAAAAAGGACATGGATGAGGATGGCTCTAGGAGGACCATCCCCGACATGTTGGATTTCCTCCTTGCTCAAAAAAAAAAAATTAAACAGAGAAGCTCCCTGAACAGGAAGAACAAAGTGTTGCGTTATTGTTTTAAAAATCCTGAAGTACAGGAAGTTTTTGAAACAGAACATTAGGTCTATAAACACAATCACTGATTTTTAAACTACAGTTCAACAGTTTGAAAACTAATGAAAACACTGACAACTTTTATAAATAAATATTTTCTTAATCTGAAAAACAAAGAGGTCCATTACCTAATGTTTACTACTTCCTTGCAAACTGCCAATTATTTCCAACAGTAACAATGTTTATAATCAAGAAAAACCATAAGCTGCAAGGCATCTGGAGGTAAAAACAACAACAAAATTTTCACTTATTTCCTTGACAACTGTTATTTATTTTTATTTTTCAATGTTTACAGTTTCCCAGATGGATGGTGTAATTTTTTATCCTCTTCAATTAGATTCTGGGTTAACATATGTTCATTCTGTAGCCTCAAATGGCTGCAATGATTTTCTATTTCACGCCAACTATTTCCACACCAGTAACGTGGAGCTTTTAAAGTCTTCAGTGCTGGTTTTCCTACCAGCTCCATACAAACATAACAAATGTTGTGCTTTTTAATAACTTATGGAAAGGGATGGCCTACAAAAGAAAATTGTGTATTAACTGTGTCACAGCTTTAGGTTCTAGAGGTTACACACTGATCTTGAATTTAAAACATGGCCTGGTCTTCTAGCAGTCCTTTGAGATTCTTTCCTGGCTGCACTACACAGACCTTGGGTTAGACTACCTTGGAACACCTCTGGAATTGCTCAGAAGTGACACACTGTTGCAGTAGGAAAAAGGAATCTGTTGCATTTCACATGGACTTCTCAACCCCAAACTGCATCTCGCCACTAAACCCATTTCACTTGTTGTCAGCTCCACCTTGTGGCTGTGACACAGGGGAGGTGGCCGTGACACAGGGGAGGTGGCCATGTGGCTTCCAGAGCTCCTCCCACGCTCAACCCATCCCACGTACCAGCAGTGGCCCAGCACTGGGATCTTGGGGTGAGTAGCTCCCAGGGTAATCATCATCTTCCTCCTCTTGTATTTGCTGGAAAGTTCGCTTTAGAGACTTCTTCTCCTCTGCAACTGAAGACATAGAAACAACTCATTTGGATGCCAGATCTGCCCACCTTAGCTATCTCCACTTCAAAGAATTACACCAGATGGATACTCTGATGATTAAGCCCTCTAGGGGACGACCACAGCTGGACTTTAATGTCGGCATCATATTCCAAACACTCAAATGCAAAACAGTAATAAAAGGTTGATTTTGCCCCCACATGGATCTCTGTACATGCCAGCCTGAGGATACTCGAGCAGTGGGCACTTCATATGTGCTTGTGTCTCCTACAATGAAAGTAGGAAAGGCAAATAAATGTGCTATTTGTCAATAAATGACAGATTTCAACCCTGCTCAGATGCTCTGGCTAACACTGAGTGCACAGGTGAGGATTTCTACCAGTAGAAATGAAGCACTGATGTGAAGGTACACAAGGACAGAAGAATTTCAAGTTATCTTTCTGCATCAACTATATGCTCACTGTGGTCCCACAATCAACAAAGTAATTGCTGATTATTCAACCTTCCACTCTTTCATCAAAATAAGGGCTTCAGGACATCTCTGTGAAACTACAATGCCAAGATGTGACAGCAACAACAGCGCTGGGCAGAGCACGAACTGATCTCCAAGCAAGTAACCTGCAACACTTCAGAAACAGGGATGTCATAAAGCAAGACAGCATTGATTAAATGAACATCAGCATGGTAAACATTAGGTTGAAAGGGAAGAGACAGTTTATTTAAATGAGTCAGAAGTCTTAATGAAGCCTTTGATCTAGCCAGAGAACCTTCAAAATAAGGTAGATCATTTTTCAGACTTGCCGCCAAAGATAATAAGATCCAGAGTAATTTGTACGAAATCTTTGGACAGTCTTAAGAACATCTATTCAGTGGAATCAAGTCTTGCCAAGATAATCATGGAGTTCAAGAACAGACTCTGTATATACTTTGATTCATAGGAAAATCCAAGATCACTCAATTTAAAACAAAACTAGACTGTCCCATTCAATTTAAAACAAAACCAGACTTTCAAACAGAAAGATCTGTCCTTAAATGCAGAGTTTTGCCTGCCTCGTCAGGTGGGACATATGAAAAAACTCTATTCCAATGGAGAGAAATCAGAGGTGCTGTTATATCCTGCTCATTGGGGAAAGAGCTGAACGACCTTCCCAAGGCAGACAGACACAAACACGTCAGAGAACATACTCACTCAATGGAAGGCAAAGCAGCACAGAAAAGTTACCCCAAACCAAAGGAATTCTTGATGTTTGCTAGAACAAAGCTATCTAGGCTAGAAAAATGACAGTTTAATTACTGTATGTATCCAACTGTTGTATGAGTGCCTGACAATCTGACTGACAAGTCAGTGAGGCACCAGATCAACAAGGAAAACAGCTGCTGCCCACTGAGGTCTGCGAGAAACATGAGTTGGGGTTGAAGAGGAGATGAGCAGATGATAAAGTGGCCAAAGAGAGCATTTAAAATCACCCAGCCCAACACAACGGGCCATCAGTATTTATCACTTGTATGTACTTATCATAAAATAATTAACCAACAGAGGATAAACACGAGCCAACCAACAGAAGAACGCAAGACCACAGCGATCACACAAGTGGAAATTAAAATGAGAGCTGGGATTCAAATTGATGAAGAGTTATTCCTGCTGTGTTGCCAACTGGCCTACCACAAGACACAGCATTACACTTGCTCACCACTCTGACACAGAGGACTCAGAATTCATTGAATATTCCATCTGAACAAGGCCAAGTGAGTCTGACTGAAACGACTCTGAAGTAGGTGGTGCCGAGCACCTGCAAACCTAAGCACCAGTCACTGGAGAATCCTAGAAACTGTCTCAATTTCATCAAAACAGAAAAAAACCCCTATGGAGCAAAAGGACTCCTGAAAGAGAACAGAAGCACAGCACAGATTATAACACACCTTGCTTGGGTAACTTACAAAATATGTCAGCCAGGAGTAATTTAACCATCACAGTCTACACTAGCAGAAAAGCATGTCAAATCCAGCCAGAGAAGGGGAAAACAAGCACTGAGAGCATCCAGAACTGATCAGAATGTAACGCATATCCAAAAGAATCAAGATATCCTTGTAGAATACAGACAGCTTCTTCCATGAAAATCAAGAGCCCACCTCAACATGGACATAAAGAATACAGAGAAACCCCAATGAAGTCAGCTCTCCTGCTTTGCTGTGCTCTTCATAGCTCAGAAACTGAACTACTCCCAAAAAGCCTCCAAAGGGCAAAGCACTCCTCATTTCTCAAAAACGACAGACAGCTGCTCTCCTAACAGCCTTGCAGTGACGCTCCAGGCTGTTGTTACCTTGCTGTTGCAGAGCCCACAGAGACCTGAAAAAGTATTTCTGTACCAACTTCTATGCTTCAAACCATCTCCAGTGGCTTTAGGAAGGTTACGCCAAAGGCCTTGCTGACAGCTAAGAGCTTTTCCTGTCAGCTGGCCACCTTGAGGGATCCTCCCCATCTCAGGTGCTCACTTGTTTGTTCTCAGCTCTTGATACCTGTTTTTAGAGGTAAATAGGCTTCCAATGATCCAGCACCCCCTCCAACCATCCCAACCCCTTCTCTCTTTGGGGGTAGATTACTTGTGGTCGCTGAAGTTCTCATTACAATAAATTACAATCTCATTTGTTGGCAGCCTCTCCCAGGGTAAGCATAACTGGAGCTGAGCTGCTCCAAAATCATACCTAGTCCTGTGTCCAGGTGCTTTTATTTCAGCTACCCTCAGAAGCCTCCCTGCCTGCTCTGCTCTCTGTTATTCCCCATATTTTAATACAGGTCTGACTTTCTGTGCCAGAATTTGCAACATAAACACAATGAGAGCAGTCGGGGAGCAGCTCAGTTCTGTGTTAAGAGTGACACACTCCTACATCACAGCACACTCAAGGACCTTCTTCAACTGCCTATTACAAAGGCAACAAAAAGAAAACACATCAGCTATATCTGTTGTATTGCCTGAAGGGTTTCACATCAAACCTTTAAGACCTAGTTTTTCCAGTCTTTGAGAGAAATGGGTGGTTTTTCTCTTCCCTATTGCTTGTGAAAAGAAACATTCTACTAAAAATGAGATTAATGAGAAAGCAAATGCAAGCTTAACGAATACATTTAGAGATAAAACAATATATCAATATTCAAAAGCTCATTTCTATGCATATGCATATCTCCTTAAGGAACCCAAAAGACTAAAATCTGGTAGTCAGCTGCACCACTGAGCAGTCAAACCAGGGAATACAATGCTTAGAAAGGGCTGGTTCCCTCATCCCACTGTCTCTCTGAAGAGAAATCAGCTCTGCTCCACAGCAGGAACTCAGCATGTGCAGACAATTGAATTGCTGTGCATTACCCAAAGCCTTGCTACTCACAAAACAAGAAACAAATTGTACCACTGAAACACTCAATGAGCTTTAAAGACATATTTCCTCACTGATACAGGATTCCACTGCATTTTGGCAAGTCTCACAACTCTAAGTGGTACTCTCAAGACAAGCAGAGCCATCCTGATCAGAAAGAAGCACCCACCAGCCCAGGAATTTAATTTAATTTTTCCTACACTGCAGTATGAAAAATAACAGAGAACTACCTGCACTGACCTGTTGCCATACCTTGGGCTGAAGAAAAGAATAGTTGCTATCACAGCATCAGGTGCTCTTAAGGAGCTCCAACATTTTAACAGCACAGCTTGCACCAATCTACACTGACATTGCCTGTTTCTCAGCTGTGTCTGCCTTGGGTCTCCACAAACCCAGAAAGCCAGAATGGGTTTGGAGGAGCACTGGAGTATGGTTTTCCACATTTACAACACCTGTTCAATCTGTAAACCAGGACACCTTAATCACCATCTTGCTTATATTCACGTGTTTGAAAATGGAATACAGTAATCACAAAAAAGCCTTCTGCAACCCACCAGAAATTCAAACACCAATTTATCTCAGAAATCCATACAACCCCCAGGTGAAACTAGCTTTTACCATCAAGAAGCTAATTTGCACACATACCAGTGAAACAAGGAAAAAACCCACAGGATAATTCTGCTGAATTTTTCAAATTTCTTTTTCCCTTAAAAATCTCCATTTCTTTTTGACCATGAATTGACAAGGCAGCAACATTCACATTCATGAAAAGGCCTGAACTTTCCTTCAAATAAAAGATACTACATTAATATCTCTAATTACCCAGACAAAAACTAAATTTCTTGCCAAGTGAAGCTGTGCACACAGCAGTTCTTGAAGGGTTTGTATTCCTTCACTCTGCTTCCCACAGACAAAGGTCTGTTACTCTTAGGAAGTCTGATTTTGTACAAACATTTTTAAGTGGAGAAGACAACAGCAGCAGAAGTGGTTGATACCATCAGCCAAAGGGAAAGGACACTGAGCAACAGCTAGTTGCCAACTGACCAGGAAATAACACATGGTATCAATTATCAATGCCATTAGATTCAAAGTTAAACACTTGTGAAACACTTACCCAGGTACATTAAATTAACAGTTTCAAACCCTCAGTTAATCAGGTCAGGATTATCAGGAGTGCAAATTCTGGCCTTTGATGACACACAGGTGTCTCATTCACTGCACTCAGACAAGAGGAACCCCAACACTAGCCAGTTCATGCAGAGACTGTTCACCTTCATCCCTCAGAGCACAGACTCCCTCTGCCCCCAGACAGATGGGACAACCCCTTTGGTCACAGCAGCTGGTTCACAAGATTTGGGGGAAAAAAATTGCAAAAGTCACCTTCCAGAAGTCATACCTCAATCAGGGGCAGGTGGAAGGGCTCTGGTGTGAGCTGCTAAAGCACCCATCCAGCAGTTCTGCCCAAAGCAGTGTGTGAAAAAACACAAAGCTACAGCCAGAGATGTCTTCAAATACAGGTCTCATTTATGCTCACATCTTCATATTAATTCTACATTAAATACCAACTCAATCAGACCTTGTTTTCACCACCTAAGAATGGCATAAGGGCCCTTTACTAATGACCAAACCAACTCTCTCACACCATCACACCTCTGTGGGGAATATAAAAAAATATGACCAGAGCAGCAATGTCATTCCAGCTCATCTGAAGACACTGACACTTCACAGAACCATAGAATGGCTTAATGGAAGGGACCTTAAAGGCCACCTCATTCCAACTCTCCTGCCCTGGGCAGGGAAACCTGCTACAAAACCAGCTTGCTCAGGGCCCCATCCAACCTGGACTTGGAACACTTCTGGGAATGGAGCATCTACTCCCTTCAGCTGCAAGGTGGACAAACATTCCCTTAACCAGAACACTTTTAATTTTTAATGACCCTCACCTTCCACAGTTTAGGCATCCCACTGCTCCCCTCTTTCCACTGGAGCACTACCAGTAAAACATCTCCAAGTGCCATAGAAGAGGCAAGATGTGCCAAAGCAGTAAATCAAAGCACAGTAAACACAAGCTTATGCTCAATTTCTCACGTCTCATGCAGTAATAAGGTTATACCTGTAATGTTCTAATGATATATTAAATGATGCAAAGTTAGTTTTCCCCAAATGGCATCAGCTGGTGTAAGAAAAAAGAGACCAGACAAGCTTCTGGGCATGTATTTCAGACTTCAATTATTCAAAACTCTTTGCTGCACCATAACAAAATACAGCAACTGTGGAAAACAAAACAATTAATATGAGA